>JAANSN010000983.1:0-40985 GCA_036850665.1 Dicranocentrus wangi | reverse complement strand
GAAAAAATTGTGGTGGAGAGGTTGGTAAAACAGGAGTTTACACGACAGAGTCACTCACTCACTATACAAAACTAAAATGTTGCACAAAACTCCTGAAAATTCAGGAAAACCAAGAGAGATTTCAGTGTAACGATGGTAGTTTTTTTTATCAGAAAAAAAAACTTTCTACAATGTATGGGCGGATCTTGGGCACAGCAAGAACTTCATCCTCAACAACAAATACAAGATAACATAATATTTTCTTATATAAAAAGAAGCATGTACAAGTCGCGCTGTTCACAAAACGGGTATTTTTTTGCAATGGAGCTAGGAGCTGGGCTGTTCTCTTGAGGGAAAAGCAGCTCCAAACTGAAAACAAATCTATATAGTGTATATTATATTATAAGTATTATACATTCTTATGTAATTTTTCCATGTTGAGAAAAAATAAGTGTACAACTCTGATATGCTATCTGTCAACAAGATGTTGAGGAAACAGAAAAAGGAAACTTTCCTTCCCAACCGATAAATATCTACAAGGAAGGTTTTCTTCTTCTTCTTCTTCTTCTTCTTCTTCTTTAAAGCATTTTGATGAAACTAGTTTGCACTTTCATATAATAATATCGCGTTGTTAGGGTTTGCGCATGCGATAATGGGTTTCCACTATTGGTGAAAAATAGTATTATATACATACTCCCTGAGAGAAAATAAATTGGTGTTTGTGAGCACTTCCAGCTGTGATAATGTGGGACAACATAGTAAAAACGTTGTTACCTTTGATGAATGTTATAGTTGAGTGAGGAAGTATTCACGTGCAAATGCTATAATTAAAGTTAATTACATTTGTGTTTGAGAGCGTCGATAAACACGGCTATTTAGAGAGACTGTTGCTGGATATATCGTGGAGGAGGAAACCTGAGCTTGTATAATATCTATTTTCATGATGATGAATGAGTTGAGAAAGGTTCACAGGGTGACGTGGAAGGACAAGGAGGAAAAAAAAATGTGAAATGAAGCTTGGGATTGGATTCCATCCGTCAGTCGGCTGTGTATATCTAGTGTCAAATATTGCTCTAACACTTACTACTACTACTACTGCGGGGTATATATCTGTAACTCAAGTTTAAAAAAAAATGTGATGGGATGGGACACATGTGGCAAGACACGCTTTTATATATATATATATATATATACAAAATCTGTGGTCACCAAGACATCATTTGACCGCCTGACACTGGGATAACGGAGAGGACGCGCGGCGGAGATGGGGAAGACGTAACAAGTTGGAGGATGACGATGTCAGACAGAGAGAATCCAGCTTGTCATGCTCCGCAGACCGTGTTCTCCAGCAGCAGAAGTATTCATGTATTTCCATAGAAGTGGGTTTTTTTCTGGGGGTGTTATTGTCATAAAAGCGTAAAAATGAATGACAGATAAAACGCATATTTTCTTTATGACAGTAAAATACCATTCATGAGTGGGGAAGGATGGAAGAAGAGAATAAGAGAGAAGAGAGAGAGAGAGAGAGAGAAAATGTCAATCATTTTACTACATTTACAGCGTACATTGTGGCACATGACAAGTGTCATGGTTAGAATATGATATGTCCCTATTTTTATGAATTTTTTACGTCTTAAGTGTCAACAAAATCAAGCGGAACGGATTACTGTGAAAATGTAGACTGACAGGAACACGGCAAGTTTGTCATAGTTGAAGATATTTATTGTGAAAAAAATTATATATATACGTACGTATGCTCACTTACACAATCCATGGGAAACGTAATATATATTATGTTTGCGTAATAATGCCACTCAGAATGCTGTATAGTGTCCAATTAGACACAGTGTAACAGGTGAAATACTCGAGGAGTATATATAAGTATATAATATGCTGAAACTGTTTGTAAAAAAATCAATTGACGGCAAAGACATTTTTTCTTAAATTTTTGTGTTCAAGTATTTTTTTTCTGTGTGATGATTTTTTTTATTAATTATTATTGTTCTTAATAAAATTACGATACTCTCTTCGATTTTAAATTACATACGTTTTTTAAATAGGACACATTGAATAATACTACATTCACATCCATTCAAACCAGCTTAAGGTTTTAGATTTATAGTAACCCTTTTTCTAAAAAGTGTTCTTAGAATTAACTGTGTGATGTACCGGAGTAACATTATTAATATTTTTTTTATCGCGAATGATGACGATCATTTTGGAGGGGATCAATAATATGTCGTGGTGATATATATGTGTGTAGGTATATATATATATATTTTAAATATAGACTTTTTTGTATTTGTCGCTACTACTGCATATAAATGCACTCCTAAAAAATTTTTTTTCTTCATGAAGGTTGTTAAATGTTATATCATCCATGTTTCCAGTTTCTTTGTCTATTTTTTTGTATATTATCTTTCTCTTACATTGTGTAGTAGATCATACTGGCAAAATAAAAGTAGATTAAAGTACCTACACATAATTATATAAGTCACACGAAAATTGACAATAACATTTTACCAACATTATTATGTATATTTTTTTAACACGTACTTTTTTTAACGGTATTCACTAATGGTCATTCATTAGTTGAGTGGGTGCTGGCGGGGGACACAACCGATGATCGTATATATTCTTTTCGTCGGGAGCCCTTTTCTTAAGGGAATATATCGGTTGGTGATGATGATGATGATGGTATGTATTATGTTGGCACACGTGCTGTTATGTTGTGCCATTAAAATGTTATCTTAAAAATGGCATAGATTAACCGTAAAATATTTAAAAACACACGATATATATATATATATGTTATTATATATTTTATCCCTCTTGAAAAGGCATTCGTCTTTGAAAAATTCGCATCGTTTCACGTTCTTTCTGGTGTGATTGTGACAAGATTGACAATTGCAATGCACTAGATTTCCCCCCATCATATCATATCATTGCAGTCAGAAAATGATTTAGCACTACCTGTGAGGAACTCGTGTGTGTTTGTGTGTGTTACTGGCAACGAAGGGAATAATAATATAGTATAGTATATTATAATATAGTTTTTTCTTGCTGCTGCGTCAATTTACAAAATTCCACATGATTTAACTGGGAGAGAGCTCTAGAGGCTACTCGAGGCAAGATAGTTAATATATATTTTGTCAGGGAACAACAATGCCTCGCGTTTCTGACATAAGAGATGCGGCGGCGGCCTACTGTCCTTGCGGCCTTTGATGAACGATGTGATTGGTACGAAACATTTCGTGATGTTTATTTTTCCTCTTGTTCTCCTCGCTCACTCTTGCTCATTTGTTGACTATGAAGAAAGGGAAAAAAGTAAGTTGGTTGGATCTTCTTGAGACAGATTACATGGTGCGATATGGCTCAAGGAGGAGGGGCCCAGGAGGACTTGTCATCTCCCTCACAGTGCACAAACGAGAGAAAAAAAATATGTTCTTAGTTTTTTTGTTTTTTTTTCCTGATCTCGCTCTGTGTCTTTGACTGACTGATGCGCTTCTTTTGTTTGGTAAGTAGTGGTGGGGGTGATGATGGTGGATGGTGTGGAGTTGTTGGTCTTGGATCCTTTTAAACTAGTTGTAGTATGTATTTATTTATAGATTAAATATATATAAATATTGTAAATTCCATAGCTCTCGTCACGTTCTAAAACTTGAGTGCACAGTCAGGGTAGAGATTTATATGTTTGGTGTTTTAGTAGTTTATATGTAGTAGTGGATTCTTCTATTAATATATATATATATATATATCTATATGGTATCGTTGACACGAAAGGAAAATGATAATAATAATGATTCAGTGATTATTATTACACAAAGACACAAACACTCACGACGACGGACACACAGAGATATACATTTGGTTACTTTTAAAAATGTATATATATAAATGTATATTGTACAAGAGGGTTCGGAAATTTCACAGATGCACCACGCGCGACACATTGTTCATGAGGATGATGATGATGGGAGGTGTAGAAACTTTCACAAAAATTGTACAGTTTTACATATACACGATTACAACACACCGACCGAGTCGACGACGACGACGACGACGACGATTGCATAGTTTTCAAAGCTTGCTTTAGAAAAAACGCTGTTTTGAAAGTATGCATATATGTTTTCTTTTGAAGCTGTACAAGGTATACAAAGAGTCATCACGTGCTCACCAACCACACACACACACACGGTACAAATTTAATGTACATTTTACAGAAGTATGTGGGGTTGTTCTTCTATGCATGTAAGTTTAACTTAAGATTAGGAGTGATTAAAAGGTAAACATTCATTTTTTCATTTTTTTTAGATGGTCACTAAGTTGCAGATTTCGAGATTTTTATAGATGGCGGCGGTATTGATGATTTTTGATGATTTCTTTTTCTTGAGAAACTTTTTGATAAATTTATATACGTAGTGGTTAAACACTGGTGGACACTAGAACAGATCCGATGACTCAGGCCAGGCTGGAGGGCACACGCCCATTTTTACCTTATTTCCAGGTGGCATGTAGTCTGGACTCGATCTAGGTTGGTTCATCAATTCGCCTTGACTCATGAAGCCGCCTGGAGGTCCTCCAGGATTTGGTGGTCCTTGTCCGTCATTCGGAGGGAGTCCACCTGGTGCACCGGGGAATTCTCCCATACCACCGGGCTGATCCATCGGACCAGGAACTGCGCAATCGAGATAAGAAACTGTGATCAAATGTATGATCAAAATTAGGTTGCCATATCACATGCAAATGAATTCCTATTGAAAAACTTTTAGCGCTGTGAATCAAATGGCAAAAAAAGAAGGAAAACGGAAAAAAATGCAAAAACAAAAATCAACAAAACGGATGTGAGTAAACGGCAAATAAGGCATTATTTATGTATTTACCTGCAGCAGGTGGGAAATGTGGCTGTTGACCAGGGAAAAAGTCGTGAAAACCTTGTCCTGGTCCTCCGCCCGGTCCATACGGAAAATCTGAGAATTTAGCATCTGGGAAATAGGGAAAGGTAGGGTTCGGTCCGTCATCCATTCCAGAATTGATGTTCATCGGGAAGCCACGCATCTTCCTGGATGAACCAAAAAATGGACCACGACCCATTGATGTCAGTTGCTTGAGTCTTCTCTCTTTACTTCTCTTGTTTTGAAACCACACCTACAGAAAAATTCCCCAGAAAAGGGAAAAAAAAACGAAACGAAAGGGTCGAATTAATACAGAGCTGAGGGTTCATGTCCCGCCAACAATCCACATTATTCATGCGTGTGCACCTCAGAACTTTTTTTTGAACAAAAATGCCAAGCAGTCTCTCAAAAATATATCTTTCGTGAGGTTGCCGCTCCTCGTGTGAACTTCCCTGACATAATAATATAGTTCGTGAATGTTTGCTGCTCAAAATGAGCATGCAATCACGAAACGAAACTAAATACATTCAAACATTCGACTTTCGACAACTACTACAACTGGAATTTTACAAAAAAAAATATGTAAAAAAAGTGTATAAAACTTCATCATCATCACACACATCGCCCATATCCTCTGCGAAAAAGAAAAAAAACTTCTCAAATATAAGCATATTTCAGCTCTCCTCCAGTCGTTTTTTATACATATTTTTGACCACACTCTGGATGAATGTTAAATTTCTCTCTCAATACCTCCAACAATTCTTTTCTTTTTTTAAAGAAGGAGTCATGTCAAGCGGCATCCCAGAAAAAGGGAAGCCCACAAACAAGGACTCCGAATGAACGAAGAGCAAAATAGACGAAACAGTTTTGAGGGGGAAAAAAGTGGACGGGAAAAGATGAAAAAAAGGTAATGAAGCAGTACCTGTATGACCCTCATGGGGAGCCCCGTCTCTTTGGCAAGTTGTTCTCGGATATGTCTGGTAGGCTTGGGGGTTTGTGAGAATGCCGTTTTGAGTATTTCCAGCTGTTTGGCTTTGATGGTGGTACGAGGTCCTCTTCTTTTCGATCCCACCGACGAATCCTCCGGGGACTTGTTCTCCGCGCCTGGATCTCTCGATTCACCATCTGCGTCCATCGAACCCTGCGTAGAGACAAACACCTTTGGTTAAGTGTTTCATCTGGCCGAGCATATAATATCCCTACCCACTCACTTGCAGCAGCAGCAGCTCAGCTCAGATCTCAATATAATGCAATAATAGTAGCAATAAAAACGGGAGAATACAACACAGACAGCAGAAGAGAGAGAGAGAGAGGGAGAAAAAAAAGATTTTCTCTCCCTTGCTGGCTCACTGCGTGTAGCTTAGAGACAAAACAAGGGAAAACTCTGGAGAAGTCTCAACATGTGTCTTGGAGCGTATTACAAGGAGACACGTGCCTCTTATTTTAAGCTCACAGCATTCCCTTCAAACTTATATTCTCCTTTTCTCCCACTCACTTCTTCCCCAAAAAAAAATTCAAAATTCTTCCAGCTCCAGTTCCTACCCCAAACACAGTTTCCAACCAAACATATGGAAGTGTACACATACAAAAAAGGAAATATATAAAGCTTCCCACTCCTTCCTCTCTTCCGAATCGTCGTAGTACGAAGGAAAAGAGGCCATTTTCGTTTTTCATCACTTGGAAAGTTGGAGCAGGCAGCCAAAGTGCAGCCAGCCCTAGCATCACTACAGATTCACGGTCAAAAAGAATCCGTAGGAAGGTAAAAACTGAACAAGTTGGCAGCGCTATATATACATACTATCGTTTAAATGAGTTGCTCCAACTTTCACGGGAAAGCTGTTAAAGCTACAATAAAATTGGATTTGGGGGAAGAAAGAGAAGAGTCTTTTTCCGGGAGAAAGAGCTCGGAGAACTCTTTTCTCAGCTTGTTTTTAGACACTTGGACTAAAGTGCATCCCTACTTGTATAGTATAAGTATATATTTAATAATTCTAGTTTTTGGGCTAGCAAAGCTCTCCACCGACTCCCACGGCAAGCTAGCTAGTCTAAAAATGCAATAATGTTCACTCAAGTACTACGTACCTCAGACTCATTTCCATTGTCTTTCTCTGGATTGCTGTTATCACCAGATGAGGTTATGGGTGTTCGCACATCCGTATCACCAATTGGTGGGAGTCCTTTCGTTGGTGTCACCATGCCGGGGAGTGACGTGCTACCTGGACTCAAGCTGGGATGATGATGGTGGTGATGACCCAACCCGGCATCCAGCAGATCGTCGTCGTCCTCTTCCTCATCGTTTGAGAATAGAGAGTCTGCGGGGAAAAAACAGGCTAAATTTATAAGTCTTGTCATTTAAGTGGCACATTCCTTCCTTTCGTTACAGTAATTTAGAAAAGTGGTGCGTGTGGTGTTTGAAATGAGCCCAGTATGTTATACCACAATTCAATGCTAATATTGTAATAATATTTAACATGATGTTGATGTATCAAAGGGATCATATGGGTATGCACACCTCAGCAGCACTCCCTAATTTTCGCGTTATCCCGTGACGAGATATTCACTCACAAGGTTCCTCCACTTTTTACAACAATAATCTAAATATGCTTATGGCAACAATGTGGCACGATAAGATACGACGTGGCAATATGCATCAAAATGAATCAAACCCCATTTCCCTCACAGTATAACCCTTTCATCACAGTACATACTTAAAAATTTGGTTTTATATGCGTCTTATTATTTAATCCAGAATTCACCAGAGATTCATCAATGTTGCACCAGGCAAAGATGCACCTTACTGCTCCTGGTTTTTCTTGTACCTCCACCACCACCCCAACCTTGCTTCAACCCCAATTTGGTCAATTAATACACGAGAAATCATTACGCTAAAAAAAAATTGACCACTACCATACGATTTGGTTTTTGCATCTCCAAACTTGGGTTTCCTTAGATCTCCCTCTCCCAACTTTTTTTTCCCACTTTAAAAACCCCAAGTCGACCATTTTCAAGGCTCAGAGAACAACGGGATAAAGGAGATTTACGAAGCCAGAGAGGGAATGTCTGTTCGTTTGCATTTAATCCGATTTTGTGGTATCTCTTTCCCATCTGATGAGATTGATATGGTATAAATGAAAAGGATCAAAAGCACAAGTAACCCCCAAAGCCAATAATAAATATCCTCTCTCTCTCTCTCTCCACCATACATTTATTTATGTACAAAGTTATTATCTCGTTACACTGCATTGGCAATTCTAAACCAAAATGTATGCACAAAAAAAAATTATATATATATATATAAAGCCGGCTAGGACCGGATATAAGAGCAGCAGGAGGAGAAGAAAAAAAAGAGTGTGAGTGTGTGCCAAGGATTCCCTATTTTTTTTATTCTATATCAGATCACTGCTCGTCGTCGTGTTTCCATTTGCGGGCATATGAGTGGCATATATGCATATGCATACCTATTCCGATTCATATTCCAAAAGTGGCTGCTATACGAGAGATCTCGTACATATCCGGCTCCAATTTTTATTGCAAAACAGGGGAGACAAAAAAAACCCATCCAGCCAAAAAAAAAAGTCTTTCAAGTCTTATATTATTTTTATCAAAGGCATTTTTATCCCAGGGTAGAAAAAAAAGAAAGAATCTTCACATTTTTCAATTTTACAAACGAGCTTACGCCGCCGCTCCGTATCCTCCCCTTTGTGCTGGGCTGGGTGCTGCTGCTCGGAGATAAAAGTGCGTGTGCGAGCCCACCATTTTACACTTGTGAAATATGAATATAATAATAATACAGATTGTAAAATATGTATTTTTAAAATATATCTTTTTAACCTTACACACAGATACGATTATGTTCAATTCTCATTGAATCCCAACAACGAAAAACATACAAAACGTGATCCGCCTCTCTCTGTCATGATCTATATCAAAAATCCGAGTGTCGTATATATTTAGCGTGTGACTCCACCGCTAACTCACAGCTCCACCAAGTTCTTTTTTTTCTTTCTTTCTTTCTTTCTATTTTTTGATATTTCAGTTTTGTATTCATGAATGAGGATCAGTTTTTTCCTGTTGCCTTTTCCATTTTTGGAAAGGGAAAGTGTGACAGAAGCGGAGTAAACGGAAATGAAAACAAAGAGGGATAAAAGGGTAACATGATAAGTGCATTGTGTATAGTTAGTCTTATGTCGCATGACTCCATCTCTCAATTCACAAATCCATGGAATGGGTTTGTTTGTCCTCTCCTCTCTGGTACTTGTGTAAAATAAACTGGTATTTCATTTCATCATATGTGTGGACTAATGCAGGAGCAGGAGGAGTACGTATAATCCGGCCGGAGTGGATGTATTATAACCTTGTCATTTTTATACTAGTTACAAACAAGGAGACAAAGTCGTCATCTATTTTAGTGCTGCTGCTGTTTCACCACCACCACCGCCACTGCCTGCGTGTGTGTGAAGTTTTAATCTATAAAGCTGGAGCTCTCTGGGATAAATAGGCAAACAATGGATGTTTGAATGGGCATCCCTATCCTATGTCGTAGTCGTATAAGGAAAAAAAAAGATTTATTTTTTCAAGGTTTCTCTCCGTGTACTGAGCGCGGTGAGAGTGACTGCAAAAAGCAGGAAAGAAACTAGACGACAAGCGCGACAACGACAACTGTCCATCGACTTAGGTGATGCCTGCCTGTCCCACATTGTTTTTATTGTTTGTAGTTGGTATCCCACGTCATTCATCCTTCAATAGTGTCGCTGACTTGATAATCTACTTGGCTTAAAAACTTGTGTGTGTTTGGAAAGAAAAAAAAATGCCTGAAAACAGTTGTCCCACACCACTTTTCTTTCCTCAATAACAAAAGGTTGGAGATTATACTATGCTGCACAGACAAAAAAAGTTGAGAAAGCAGATTTCAGATTTCTATATACTATATAAACAATATATGTCTCTTATTCTGTCGAGGTTCGAGTGGTGGTGGTGGTGGTGGGGGGGAACCAGAGCGAGGTGTGATCGCAGCAGCTCAGTAGTTTATGGATAAATCCTGAATAAACATATATCATCACGGAATCTATTTTATGCAGTGTGGAGTTAAGGCTGGAAAATGATATGAATGATGTGATCCTGGAATTACTATGCATTTAATCAGGAGGATTGAGACTTAAACAAAAAACAAAAGCTGGAGTTTCGGAAGATCCTTCCGCAGATCATGATGTTTTTACCTTGTTTAGCTTGAATGTAGTCATCTTTACAGATGAATTTACTGTCGTCGAGCACATAGAGCTCTTCCCCTGTTGACAACTGTCTTCTGCAAATGGTGCACGTGAAACATGTTAGGTGAAATACTTTATCACGGGCTTTGCGGACCATGTCCTGAGGTGAAATCCCTTGAGCACATCCTGAACATTTTGTTCCGTACCGTCTGCAAACAGAGAGAAAAGAAAGAGCACATTTTAAAACATATTCAGAGATCATTATATATATTATTGTTCTTTCGAGTACTACTCAACATTTGGCCATTGCATCACCAACCACCATACCATAGCTTTCATTCATATTCATTTTGGCATGAGCCAAACATGCCACTAAAATTTCTTTTTATAGCGACTTTACTGCACACACACACACAGTCCGTCCCTGTCACCCATAATCAACTGCTTTTATTCCATTGTTAATGACGACGACTGGTTATTTCACCCTCCTATTAATTTTTCATTATGACCAGGTGCTTCTTGCATGCTTACATGATAGCTAATCAACTACTCTGCTACTTCTTTTCCTAACGCTGCTGCTGCGGCTACTAGTTTCCTGTGACCAGAAACTACTCAATCCATGTCAATTTTGGTCGCAAATGAAGACTATAATGAAGGAAGAGAGGGGTTGAGTTGAGGTAGCATAATTTATCCTTTAAATACGACGTTCCATCACAGTTGTGTATTTCTCTGCAGTATATATAACGCTCCTCTCATATCATTATTAATATTATTGACCTTGAACACACGGCCTATAATCACCCTCATCTTCGTCACACATGTCACCTTTACACCAGTTAAATCAAAAACTATCTTACCACGGACGGTTTAATACCACAGCCTGACCTTGTATTTCTAAAGTAGGATTATTGCATCGACGCTACTACTGAAATATTAAAATGAAGCCATATCCTACTTAAAATTGGCCCATCAACTCAACTCTCCCATTCCATCCAACCGTTGCACTCATCATTATCATCGTCATCATCATCTTGCAGCTACAAATTGGAGAATGAAAAATGAAAAAAATAACAGGATACTTAATGTTTTTTTACCACATATTTTTTAGTGTTTTGACGGGATCGGTTTACAGCGTTGTCCTCCTAGTCAGAGCAAAAATTAGCCTTCATCCTCATCCCAGAGTTTTATTATCCAAAATGGTTTACTTTTGACTACGACGTCGTTGCATGTCATCGTCGACGACGACGACGTTGTAACTCATCCCAACACACATTATGCAAATTCACACACTGCTCATATCCCACATTATCTTGCGTCAATAACAGTTTCAACTTAAGTACATATTTACCATTTCACCTTGTGTGCTCTCCCACCAACTAACCCAACCGACTCGCTCGCACGCGGAAAGAAGCTGTTTTTTTAAAAATATTATTCTGATAGTTTTATAACGTTCCATTTAAGACGTATGTTAACTCCAGCCATATTTCTTTTTTCTCTCATAACATCCCAGACATTTACGACTGATCCCTTAATTTAAGAAATCAAGTTTTGAAAAACAACCATCACGCTAGTTAGTTAAAAGCGGATCTCCTCCTACCACCACCCCACCATGTCTTTGCAAGGCTCTGATTGTTGCAGACATTTGGTTGTTGAGGTTGAGGTGTATGTAATCAGTGCATTTGAGCCTCTCTCTCTCGTGATGGCTACCCGTCAGAAAATGCAAACAAATGTGGGTTTTCACCTGATGCAATCTTATCTCCATTCATTAAAAATCACATCATATTCGTATATTATTCCTTGAATTTGACCGTAATGTCTAATGTTTGCATGGCACTCGTAAAAAATAAAATGCCAAGTGCATAAAAATGTTGAATGTGGGTGCGCATCACAGCGCCAGAGAAAATGTTTGTTTTTTAATATTTTTATTATTTTGTGTAATCATCTTCATCAAAGGGGCTTATAGATTTTAGAAATGAAAAAAGTCCTCTAATGAATTGCAGTTCTAAATAACTATATATCTTGGCTTGATTCAATCTAATGAGCCCTGGCTGCAAAAACCTTTTACGTAAATTAACTTGATGTTTATAGACACTTTTGAAGTGGATGGTGGTGGTGGTGGTGGTGGAGCCTAAATGATATCAATTGGTTTTTTTTGTTTCGTCGCTTCCATATACTTCATATAATACACTTCACGTGTGTGAAAGGAAGATGATGATGATGATGATGACGACGATGAATCCAATCAGACTTGTTGTTTCTATTTACTTACGATTAGTTACTATTCAATCAGTCACAGCTAAAATTTGCAAGAGTGGAAAAACGAAAAGAGATTTGCGAGAGAAGTTTAAATGAATGGGCTAGAAACTGTTTAAGGTATAATATGTATTTCAGTTGAGAGTAGTTATACCATCTCATCCATATTGCTTTTGTGGGCATTTTTAGGGTCTTTAGGCTACTCTAATATCTCTTCTTGAATGATTACAAGTGAAATGGGATGATGGTCTACCTAATCGTCCTTTTAACCAGTTGGTTCTTTTTCTTAAACACAAAAAGTAAGTACGAGGAGGGCTCCAGGCAGAGGTGGGATTTTATTAGGGGGATATTATATTACGAGCGAGGCAGTCAGGTCAGGTAAGTAAGTAAAAGCAACCAAGTTCATTAATATCTTATTTGTCTACCTGCCTACACAGAAATAAAAATCCCCAGTACCATAATTTAGAAGCGCAAGACGACTAATTTGATCCTATGCAGATGGGAAAATGACTGTTGTTAAATGGAAAACAATCAAGAATTTATGGGGAAATAAATCAGTTGGTAATTTGGTTGAATTTTATATGGATTTTTATATGGATTTTTTTCCTCTTCTCAATAAATGGTGATTAGAAATTGAGGATTGAGAAAACATAACCGTTGATGATGATGATGACTATTCAAAAAGTATTCAATGATATTCATGATTTAAAACATTTTTCGCTTCTTAAGCATTACAGACAGAGCGACAACGTAAATGTAACTTTGGTTTCCATGTTGTTGGGAAGGATTGGAAAGGGTTTTTAGTTCCATGGGAAGAGGAGTGAAAATACATAGAAAAAGTTTTTTTTCGTTTTTGCTATTTTGGGGGAGGGCATATGCACACTCAGTTCATTTCATATTCTACAGAGAAGGTCGACACTTAAATCCCCTCGATGATACTTTGAGTAAGAGCAACAAGAGTTGGTCCTAGATTCTAGTAGAAAATTTTTCGGGAGGCTTCCAGTTCCAGCCACCTCCAAGTTTCACCGGTGGTAGGAAAAAGAAAAAAGGGAACGCAAAGCTACCGACAAAAATATGGAGAGAAAGAAATGAATTTACAAGGGCACTTGGGAAACATTTTGAGCGGTGCATGTGCGGTGGTGGTGGCGGCGGCGGCGGCGGTGTGGATTCCATGCACGTTTCGGGTTGAAAATTAAATGCCCATTTGCAACGCTCACCCACCCCGTCGTCCTTCTGCCTCTCCCCGAATCATTACCCTGACGGTGGGGCAATTTAAATTAAAAGTAATCAAATTAAGGTTAAATTAGTATTGTCAGCAGAGATTTCCCTGCAATTAATTCACTCTGCATGTGAGATACTGTGAAAATACTACTCTTGGTTTTCCAGCTAGTTACGAGTTTGATTAATGAAGTTCAGTTTGAGAATTGTAAATTCCTAAAAATTTCATTTCATTTCATAATCAATTAAGCTATATTATTGACAAGGATCAACTTTGAATGCCGTTTGTTCCCAAAAAGGGCAAAAAGCGCCTCTGCCTGCCACACTGGAGCTCTTGTACCGCTTTGTAATAAGCCCTTAAAGGTATCATTACAACTGCCAACCCTTTTACACAGATCATATTTTAAGACTACATTAATCCTTATGATACACAGAAAAGAAAAAAAAACAATGTATCCTCCTTTGCTCTTTTTGAGGCGATGATGATGGTGGATATTCCGACCACGGTGTTGAAACGAAGGAGCCACCTTTTTCGATAATAACCATAATTTTGTAATGAAGACCTTTTCCCTTGCAGAAAGAGTTGGAGCATTTCCCACCCTCTCCAATCCCCCAAAGACACACCTGACAATTTACTCTCGTCCTCTCTGCCCTTTTGCTTGTACGCAAAGTTGTACTTTCAAAGTTTGCCTATCATTACTCAAATCATGATTATGATGATTTTCCTCATGAAGTATTAATCTTGTTCCGACGTTGTAGCCATCCCCAGTAGTCAAAAAATATCACGTAGCGTAGGGCCGCTACACCACACCATCATCACCATCACCACCATTATGATTTGCAAAACTGTTTTTCAGAATACATCACATTCCTTAATCAACCACGATAGCCGCCGACATCTCCGATAATGTTGTTGGATGGATAGTGTGCCCCATGCATACCAAAGTGAAAATTGTAGGAAAAAGAGTTAAAAAAACAGAGTACTCAAAACGGTTATTATTGCTTCCTTATATACGCTACTACCAGCCAAGAAGCTCCTTCTTGAGTATCATATCATTAAGCAATCAGTGTTATGCTGATGGACCGTTAGCCGGAAAAATGAAACAAGTGTTGCATCAATTGCAAAGTCATGTTCTTGTCAGAAGAAGATTCTCTCCTTGGCGATTTTTTTCTAGATTGGCTGACTGGATAACGAAAAAAAAATAACAGCTATTATACGCATATGTATATACATTGATGCCTGCCAAGGCTGCCTGTAACTCCCACGAACTTTGACATTTTAGTAGGAAACAGAGAGGGGACGTGGACTGTATGCAGCAGCTTTCTTGCAAAAATAACCCTTCGCATTCACCTGGTTTAATTGAGCAAGATTAGAATGGAATAGCTTTAATAGTTGTTGTTGTAGCATAGTGGGACCCGAACTGTGTAATAACCAGGTAGGCATCATGGGTTAATACACAACAACTCCAATTATTATGATGATCCCAGTTCGTAATAATAATGGTAATAAAATTATGTCTGTTGGCTGACTGATTGTGGGATGATGAGTACCCCGGCCGGACGGTAGTGTAGTAGTAACCGGTGTGTAAAAGCAGCAACATAGTTTGTTCATCTTTCGAAAATGTGGGGAGTGTAATAGACACAGACACACACACACACAATCAAACGGACGGCAAACGGGGAAGCACTATATGAGTGCTTCCATTGTACTCTTTAATTCAGTGTGAACAAACAATTGGAAAGATGAGCACATAACATACATTATGATGATTATTATTACATTACACTCTCGAGAAAGGATAAAAGGAGAGCAAAATAAGAAGAAAAACCAAGACAGGGCAAACGTAAACCTCTCTACTATCATGCACTGTGTGTGTGTGTGTGTGTATTATTGAGAGAGAGGAGAGGAGAAGAAAAAAAAATTATTGAGGTAATTTGTCAGGAGGAGAGTATAAAGTCACGTTTTCTCCACAAAATAAAAATCCGGCGAGAAGTGAAATTATAGGCTTGCCACAAACAGAGGAAAAGCCTTATATACGCTTCAAAATGAAGGGTCGATACCAAAAAATTACCTGCCTTGTAATTATAGTTTCACCAAGTAGCTCTCTATCTCTCTCTCTCTCTCTCTCTCTCTCTCTCTCGCTCTATCTATATGGGGAATAAAATGGAGGAAAATAATAAAAAATATATATATGAAACTCATGAATGCACTTCAGTCCATACCATTTTTTTTTTAAAAAAAACTTCATATCTATAGCACACCAGCGCAGTAGTCAGTTAAGTTAGACTGACGGTTGTACATATAACACCCGAGAAGAAGAAGAAGTAGCATAAAAATGGCTTTTTGTTGGTGGCTCTCATCTCACATTTTAATATGAGGGTGGTGTGGTAGTGGTGGTGGTGGTGGCTTCTTTTCCACTTGACGAGGAAAAAAGGAGCAGATACACAACAAATGATGATGATTATGATGATGATATGAGGATGCACTCGTTCACTCCTTCTCTTTCCGATTTTTACCAACTTGAACAACACCATATATTATGATTAACTTTGGAGATTCTGCTGACCATTTCTCCGTATACTCTAAAACACGTTGTCCGCCTGCCTGCCTGCCTGCCTGCCTTGCCTGTTATATAACATTTTTATAGAAAAAAAAGTTACAAGGGAAATAGTGGTAGCAGCGCTCTGAAGCAAAAGCAGTAGCGGAAAAAAAGCAGCCACTTTTTTCAACCTCCTCCGTAGTGAAGCATATATTAAATGCCTCCACCTGGATGGATGGATTCACATGTCCACTTGGTTGGTCAAAGTGAGTGCGGCTCTAAAAATTGACCGAAGCCAGTTTTCTTGGGCACTTATCTCAACCGGATTTTGTAAATAAATAATAATAATAATAATAATAATAATAATAATATTACACATTCACATTCCCATCATCCATCTATTACATCATACATTAATAATATCCGCTTCTTCCCTTTACCACAGCAGCTTCCTATGCTATGCCTTTTGTGCTAGTGCAACCTGTGGAAGAAGAAGAAGACGGAGAATTACTTATATGAAAATGGAAAAACGAGGTTTGCTCAAGTTTTTTTCGCGAGTAAAAATTCTTCTTTTTAGATTATGATGTGCTTGGAAAGAGAGAGAGAGAGAGAGACTGAGATTATAAAATTTTAATCAGCAAAATGGACATTTTTTTCTTCTTCTTCACTGAAACAGACATTACAAGAAAAAACACTTGATGAGTTTGATGTAGTAATTTGTTCAAAACGATGTTGATGTGTGAGCTTTTATTAACAATTTTTTTCTTGTTTCGTTTTTCCATTTTTTTTGCGAAAAAAGCGTGAATTTGAATGGTGAGTGGATATGGCAGTCATAATTTGTTATTGTTGTTATTATTATTACTACATTATTATTTTTATTTGTAGTCGCGGCGTCTCTCTGAAGGTTGCGTTTTAAAAAAGGGAACGAGATTGAAGACGGACGAAAGGGAGGAGAAGGCTAAAAGGAAAAAGTTGGAATGTAATAATTTTTTTTGTTTGATTGAGACGAAGGAAACGAAAGGTGTGCAGCATATCATTAGTTTTTATCATCATAACACACGGAATGCATTTTAGATTTTTTGCTTTGCTCTCAACTCTTCCCCCAGCCAATGCGCAAAATGTGGGGATTTCAGGGAACGTGGTTATTCATGAGATATACATTTTTTTTTTGCGCCGAGATGGAATTTCTTTTCACAGGTACATGTACTTACTTACATGCCTCTCAAGAATGCAATACCCAATTTTCCCATTTTTGTCACCATGTTTTATGCATGACTTGGCCGAGTTGGGAAGAAAAAATTCTATGCTGCTGTAGCTGTAGAGTAGAGTAATTAGCAGTGGAGGAGAGTTCCAAAGAAGCAGGGTGAATTGGTGCGGACGTGATCGGTATCAGGAGGAGAGAAATTTATGAATATCGAGTAGCAAAAATTAGTCATTGATGTGTCTTTTTACAAAAAAGACTGTGGGGTTCGTAGAAGTGAGGAAAAAATCTCGTTCGGATGAAAGCCCACTTGGAGTTGGAGAATGGCCATCATCACCATCATCACCACCACCACACCGGCCTCATCATCATCATCATCAACACTACACCATCCCCTCAATTCTTCTGCTTCATTACACATTGTATAATATATATATATCCTTTACCCTGCTAGCGAGTTGTGCAAAAAAAATATAACTCTTTTAGACAAAAGCTGATCTGTATGGTGATACATCATTTGAAGGAGAGAAGAGTGGCAAGTAGTTGTCTGCAACAATAGAATAGCAAATCATATTCAGGAGACGTTTCTCATTAAGCGGAAAAAACCTCTTCATCCTTTTTCATCGATGCTCTTGTGTTGGCAAGACTGCCTTCTTCTCCCAAATATCTTACGCTTGACTCCCCAATTCAGAAATGTGCTTAGGCATATAGCTACATGAATGATGTTAGAAGGAATTTTTTTTTTCTTTCTTTCAAAATTCATCTTCTTCTTGAACTCTAACCGAAAACTCTTTGTGTACACGAGTGTGTGTGTGTGTGTGGAGGAGAGTGCACGCAACCAATAAAGTCACCACCACACCACCAGCCTGCCATGCCCCAACCAGCATTTTCGATTTTTTCTTCTTCTTCTTCAAGAAATAATGAAAACTCTATTAGTTTATCGTCATCCTGAAACTGTGCAGTCCCAGTTTTTTAGACCATCATCAGAGCAGTGCTTGCATCCCACAACAGAAGGCAAAAAAAAAATAAAACGCTTTGTATGAAGGAAGGTATTTGTCGTGCTCCATCATTTCTTCCCAAAGTTTTTGCTAGACGCGGACTCCCTTCGGCATCCACGATATCACCACCACGGCGAAGCGAAGAAGTGCAGTGCATGCACGCCTGGCTGCCATTCCGAGATCTTAAAGTTTGATGATGACGCTCTCGTGTTATTATTTTATCGATTAAATTACTCGCCTCGGTACCACCACCACCACCACCACCACTACCCCTGAGTCTGCTGCATCAGCTCCTATTTTCTTCCTCCTTCATTCTGACATTGTTCGCGGTGTCTGCCTAGCTATATCTAGGTAATAGGTAGTAGTCTTTCTGTAATCTCTTATTGAACCAAGTCCTGTTGTCCGCCGTCGAGACGCAAAAGTCTTTTATATATATATCAAGCTTTTGGAGTTGCTTTTGTGAAAACCATGAGTCTCGCGTCAACTACACATACCTCAACTCGACGAACCTCCTCTCTTTACAGAGGGAAAAGTAGGTAAACCCAAGAAAGCGACCGCTCTGTTGCTATTATTATTGCTATAAGGCAAAAAAAAACTCTTCTCTCATTTTGCTTTGCTATCCCTTTGCATCGGGGAAACTTGGCTACTGAATTCCTCCAAGTAGGTAATATAGTAGTTGTAGTAGGTTTTTCACTTCACTACTACTTGGTTGTTTTGGATGGTGAATATGTTGCCGATGCCGCTGCCTGCCTGCTATTACTTATTACTCTTTATTATTCCTCACAAAACCGGGGGTATACAAGGCATTGTATAATTGTTATCATATCAGAAGAAGAAGAAGAAAAGTGGTAGAGGTAATGTGGTTGTGTGAGTGCGCAAACAATGTACTCTGAAGAAGAAGAAGAAGAGCTCCTCGAGCCTGTAATATTTTGACTTCGGCCTGGCTTTTTACGAGATATTATGCTGCTGCTGCTGAGACCAAAAGGAGCAGCATCTGCGATGCCGGACGACGACGACGACCACGACGACGGCACCTCTTCAAGAAGAGGTAGACAATTTCTATGAAAATATGAAAAGTGGGGTGGATAGAGAAGGTCGGTCGATGGGTATAGGCAGCAGGCAGAGAGAGAGAGAGAGAGAGTAGGCAACCAAGGCACAAAACGCCTCACCACCACACCAAGTATGCATATATATCAATGAAATATTTACCATGAATCATGATTTCATGATATTTATGTAGTCTTGCCAGTCACCTTGCTTACCAAACCATGGCATAATATAGTATCCAAGAATAATGTGAAAATGTAAATTTTAATAATAACACAAGCTGAATTACAAAGAGGTATGTGGATGCAATAAAGACAATCAGAGGCAGCTTCTGTTCAACAACAAACAACGTCAAAGTCGAAAACCAGCGGCGTTATTTCTAAACGAGAATGAGAACAAACGTTTGATGATGTTACCATGTTCATCATCATCATCAGCCAGCACCGTCGTTGGTTTTTTTCTGCATATTGTGAACACTAGAGCAATTCTCTCGTATTATTAGGGACAACATAATAATATAACGTTGTTCAACAACAGCAGCATCATCAGCAGCAAAAGCAATACTTATTGATTCATTGTTCATCGTTTAAAAAAATCATCGCTATTCGCCAGTTATATGAGTAATATGCATAACTGCAGTAGTCACCTCTTAATCTGCTCTGTTTACCGTGCGTGGCGTCTTTCCTCCCGTGTGCTAATTTGAACTGATGCAAATGGAGTTGACTCCAAAAAGAAGACAAAAAGTTAATGTCGGACGACGTAACATTTTTGTTAAAAAGCATTTTTTGAGTGCTTGTTTATAAACTCATATGAATAATGCTGTGCTATTATGCTGTTGCGCTATGTACCTAGGTATACCGTCGAACCCGATACATATTTTCATATCTATCCTCTCCTCCTGCCTTTTGTTATGCATGCTCGTACCAAAATATTGACTCATTTTTTGGAAGCCCATTCATATTATTAGTATGAAAGGAGAGTCGATAGGATTGTTGAGCCAGAGCACTTATTATAACCAATTGGTGATTGCAGATAAGGATAAAGTCGTTGAATATATAAAGATACACTATTGATCCCTTAATTCCCTCGATTTTGATAACTACTATACATTTTGTTTTGATATGCGATTGAGATATTAAGCTTGATGATTGAGCATCACATTTTGTACAAACAAAGTTGACACACTCCATGTCCCTCTTGATTCCCACTGCTCAAATTGTAATTTATTGGACTAGCGAGAGAGAGAGAGAGAGGAATATTGTTGAGTTGGTTGAGTGGACAAGCAACTTTTTTTTCTCAATCAAATGTAGATCGCCAGGTAGGTATTTAAATGCGTGTGTGTGTACACTGGTCACTCGTTCGTTCAAGAAAGATTCTCCTATTTTTGCCAACATTTTTTTTACCATTAAGAGACCATTATTTATGCTAAATTACAAGGTGAAAAGAAAATTGTAGGTTTTGAAGGAGCTCAAAAAACGAGATATTATATTGAGCCCAACTGGAGAAGAGTCTTTTTACAAGAATATAAGTATGAAACTTTTACAATGTAACAACGTTACCGTGTGTGTGTGTGCCAGCCATGTCACAATCTCATATGCAATCGTAACGATATTACATCGGAATAATGAAGGATCTATCTATGTCTTTAAAAAACGCTTGGCTGTCTTTAAATATCCCATTTTTATTCTCAAATTATCTTATCAGCTCAAGAATATAAAACTGATAAGTCATTTCCCTGTAGACTTTTTTTTAGCGATAAAGATTGAGAAGCTAGCTAGCTGGTCGGGAAAGGTATTCAAGCGAAATTAACAAGGCACTTGGGATAATTGCTGCTTACAACTACCCAGCCACGCAGACTCACTGACCATACTTCCTCAACAGCAGCAGCAGGAAAGCCTCCAGCCCCAACTATTCTTCTTTCGAACATGTACAACTGTACAACATTAAATTGCATTTATTAAGTATTATTGAGAATGTATTAAACGTTGCTCACATCATTTCGGCCCCTGCTCAAATACAAGGAAAGTTGGACTATGTTGTGCACACATTCATCATTCATCATCATCGTTCATCTCTTCTCTCTATACTCTTTGCCCAACACGTTTTTTTCCACCTTGTAAAATGACAAACAAGTTGTGTTTATCGGCCTTGTTAGGGAGTTTCTGTTTCTTTGCCACTGGCAAAAATGTGTAGCAAAAGTGATATAATTATACGACTCGGTTCCGCTCACGTTTCCCTTTTTCCAGTGGAAAATGATGCTCTTCAAAGCAAAAAAAACTACTGAAACAAAACTAATCATTAAAAGTAGTGAAATAATATAGTGATTGAAACCAGTGGTCTCACGATCGTCGACTCACTGGGATTTTAAAGCTAAAAAACCCGAGCTAAAACATCCTTAAACCTTTACCCCTACCTACATACTTACTTAACATTTTATTAAAAGCACAGTTCAAAAATCCCTTATGACGTCCTCTATATTATTATTCTCATCACTTTCACGACAAGGATGACGACGACGACGACCCTTGGCTGAACTCAACGTCCTCAAGTCCCTACACATTTCATTTCAGCAGCTAATCCCTTCGAATATTTTTTAAAGCAAAGGTAGCGAGACTGTTGTTGAAAAACAAGTGAATTGCATTAAAGAACGACATAATGCGCCCAGATTAAAAAAAATGTTGACTTTTGAGACTTTGGAAGAAAAAAAAGTCGTCTGGCTATGTAGATCCTCTGGATATATACAAAAAACATCTTGTCTCGTTACAATTTTTCTCCCCTTATGTAAATCCTCCTTCTTTTTTCGCTTGTATATATTATTGTTATCCCTATTTACGGTGTGATTTTTTTTTCAGGCGCCCATCACCCAGTCAATTGACTTTTCATTTGTGAAAAATATATTTTTCTAAAAAACATGAAAACTACCCCTGCACTCCAGCTCCAACTTGCGAAACAAAGGGATTTTGGTTGTGTTAGTGGCAAAGAAGAAGAAAAAATAGGAGGTAGACAGACGTCTTCTTTCCTCTCTCGCTCTCACAAAAACCATGAGAAACAAGGAGCTGTAGTTAAGTGGAGTAATGTAATAATGACCAGTTAACAACATGTAGAGCATAATATTTAAGCGTGAGCTTGCATGTTACACATCCATTTCTATCCGAGAACTGGAATCATAACAGCTGTATTTTCCATTTTTTTTTTCTTTTCTTCCTCTCTGCCTTATGAAAAATAAGAGCAGCAGCCTGCGCTGAAACAGCTTTTGCAGAGAGTATAACAGCAACAGAGTAGTCGCCTTGTAGACAATGTTTTAATTTTTCTTCCCTTCCCTTCTTCTTCCTCCTCTATATAGAAAAAAATCCACAGAGCCTGGCAGGATCTCGCGGATGGAGGAAGGCAAAGTGTGCTAATAATGTTGTATTGAAATATAAACGATGACCGATGATGATGAACAATGCTTGGCCCCTCTGGCGAAAAAGAAGAAGAAGGAGAAGAAGAAAAAAAGAAAACATTATCTGTCCTGTTTTTTCCCCACTGTTTTAGGGTTAAGCCCGCTTGCTTTGCGTGGTGGTTATAACATAACGTCTTTAAAAAAAGTAGGATACAATAAAGGACGCGTTAATTCTTTACTGATTTTGAACTCGTTGACTTGATCGTCGTCTCCTCCTGCCTGCCTGCCTGCCTGCCTGAGTCTCCCTCATCTTTTCCGTCGTTCCCGTCTGCCTCTGCCTGCCCAAAAGATTATAGTATAATTTAAACAGGGAAACATGTAATTTTCTCAAGAGCCAACGTCTACTTATCCTGTTCCCTGTTCAACCTCCAAACACACACTTGGTCAGACTACTAATTTAAACGTTCACATTTATTTTACAGGAAAACAAACCTTTACTTAGCACGGCTTCCTTACTCCCTCCTTCGTCATATTTATTGTGTTATTATTCCAATTTTTCTTGGTTGCCTTTCCAAAAAAAAATTATATAGCTATACCTACCTTCAAAAAACATTAGTTTTAAGCCCGAGAAGCTACTGGTATCAGAGAAGCCCAATGGTCGGTTAATGGACGAGGAGGACGGGAGTGTTTGCAGGCACGAACTGGTAAACAATTATCAGGCAAACGCTCTTTCGGAACTGAAAATCTAACCCGTGGAAAACGAGACTTGCATTCTTTACAAGAGGAGCAGAGGAAAAACAGTTTTTTTTTCCCCTAAAGTTATATTATGCTCTGAATAAATACAATTTTTTCAACTACATGGGTTTCCCCACAAAACAAAAAAAATCCGTATATACACACCTCGGGATAGTTAGTGTCGTATAATAATATATAGGAAAGAAGATGAAAAAAAATTGCGCGTATATACTATTCACACGTAATAGTAAACTCCTCTAATTTCCGAGAGGAATGGATGATTTCACGATCCTCATTTTAACTCTGCCTGACACCTGTGTTTACTTGGCTTGTCTAACATCCTATGATTATCGCCAAGTATGGCAGTACTTGAAGGGAAGGTGGAAACATATAGGAGGCAAAAAGTGACGCTCTTCGTAGGTGCTCCATAATTAAACTTTTACAGGTTCTAATTAGCTCTCAGGAATTATTAACGAATCAATTAGCACTAGCCCGGTCTGGAGGGGATGGATGGATGGTTTACGTTAAACTCAACTTTCAAAGTGTTAACCCCATTTCACCCATCCCATATTATTATCAACAAGTTCATACCACCTCCACCACCCTATCATCCACCACGTCAGAGAAATTTGCACTTGGTCTCTTTTGTACTTTGTCGGCAATCACGTAAAGTGGATGTCTAGCCGTCCTTGTTTTCCGCAAACAAAACACAATTCCCCCTGTGATAACCAGACAAAATAAATATATAATTGACGATAAGCATAATATCGTACCAGCAGCGGGGCAGGGAGGGCGAATGGATACTCCATATGGAGTTCATATATACTTACTATACATATGTGGACACACACACGGTTTCCAGGCATTCGTGGTGGACCTTTGTAATATTATTGCATCACAAATGTAAAGTTCAAGACAGGGTTCCACAGCAGCAGACTCCCCTCCTCCTCCTCCCTATTTTACAGGATATACAAACAAGCAGCACTCCACTACTGCCAACAAGAAATTTAAGCTCCTGCTTTTTATTTACTTTGCCGTGCCCGCAAAATAAAATACTTCGTGTTCATATACTTACTAGCTAGCCACCATCCACCACCTCCCGTACCCACATCGCATCGACGATGGAAGGAAAGCCTCGTAAAATTTTTTTGGTGTATGTATGGAAGGTGGTGAAAAAGCTGGTGGAAAGCCGTCATGTCACGCAATGCAAACAGCCTCCAGAAGTCTGGCAAATATTTTGCTGAATAATTTACTACTTTTAGGGTAACCCCTTTGCTTTCTGGGACCATATTGCAGGAAACACATTACAAAAACTCTGGTCTAATATTTTTCATTGATCTCCTCACTCTCCCCGAGTTCACGAGAACAAAGCTGATATGTATCCAAAAATAAAGACAACTTTCATCAAATCAACGTCCGCAAACATAATACGCTTTCTTGGTTCTCTGTCTGCAGCAACTACTACTACTGCTGCTGCTTTGAGTACAAGGAAAGCAAACATTTTTTGTAGCCCACAGGATGATAGGGCGAGAGCAAGTCTAAACCACAACCGCATGGTATGTATTGCTGCTGCTTAGAAAGCCACAAAGAAATAAAAAAAAACTATATGTATACTTGTTGATGTTTACCCACACAGAGGCACAAGGCAGGCACACTCCTCAAGAACTGCAATGGAACTCAAGGCAAAAAAGAAAAAGAAAATTTTCCATCTTTCCCAACCCAAACACTTATCCCTATTACCATTGGCAAACATGAGGCTAAACTTTAAAAAAAAAAGTTTTACTCGAAGAATAAAATGTAAGTATATCTTGCTAAAATTCAGAAGAGCTTCTTCTTCTTGGATCTTCTTGGATCAGATTCAGATCTTGCCTGCCAACCCTTCGGATAAAATAGAGGTTTGCTTAGAGCCATGGTTAATAATATTTCATATGGATCACCCACAATTTCGCATCCCTCCTCCCTTTTCTGCAAGTTGCAAGCACCGTGTGTGCCCAAAGGAGAATTTCTAGTGGAAAACGGGCAACATCCGGTAGCATGCTGAACCGTGTATAGTAAAAATAAAAGCTTATACTGGTCGTAACGGGCTATTAAGCTACACATTATTACATATTGTTTGTTCCTCCATCATCAATTGTTCATTCACATGATCACCACCAGCACCACCATCACTCAGCCAGTCAAGCCCAACCAATTCCATGAACACACACACACATGCCATGCATACATATAGCCACAATGTGCGCATGCAACGGATAAAAAAATGCTCATTCAATATAATTATTATTATCCCTGTGTGTGTACACACATAATTTTTTTTTCTCTCTCTATAAATAATATACATTTTTACAACTTTTTTTTATTATATTATACAAAGTTTGACGAGAGAAAACCCACACACACGGGCATTGGCAGCAAGCAGGAGAGCAAAGTTTGAGCAATCATCACCATCATATCATTTATTGCAACAAGGAGAGCAGCAGCAGCAGGTAAAAGTTTTTTTTTTTGAGGTATAATAATGGTATGTAATACTCAATCCGTCCGTCCTCCGCATCAGCAGCAGCAACGCCGTTTTCAGGTGTTTCGTTAAAGCTAAACTAGGTTGATTGATATTTTTTCCTTCTTCTTCTTCTCATATCAAGTTAAACAGAAAAAAAAGACTTTGCTGGGCAGGAGCAACTCTTGTGGCATGCACAGCTAATAATAGTAATAATGTTGGATATCATGTGTGTGTGGACAGGAAAGGAACACAAGTGAGGAGGGAACGCTGCTTATTGAAGGATGAAAAAAGGGAATAAGGGTAGTCAAATGTAATAATAAAAGGAAGAAACCGAACTGAAAGCCTATCATTAAATTATTTATTGAGCTTTGTTGTTAACAAAGAGTGGAAAGAATGGACACGCGTTCCGTCATCTTATTACAATTTCCTTTATGAACCTGGCAACATTCATTTTCACACGTGGCTAACTATATTTGTACACAACACTAAACCAGCAAAAAGAGAGGGATCACTCCTGCAAAAGTTGACTACCTAACAAAGAAAAAAATATAATAATAAATACCTATAAGACAATATGTCGAAGACAATGAAGAAAATTGGCTGGTATAACAGTTAGCTCGTGTACAAATATTTACTCATGATGATGATGATGTGATGGGCAATACCGAATAACTAGAGTAAAGGTCGTCGGAGTAAATGAGTAGTAGTGGTCGAGTTTTTAGTAAGTTGTCAATGATTATTATTGCAACACATGCCTAGTAATAATATGATTATGAGAGGAGAGCCTACTACTTCCGACCCTCTGGTTCGCTGCAAAAGTGTGTGTGTGTGTAATAAGGATATGGTGATAAAAATGGTTTATGATGACGACAAATCCTTCCGACTGTGTGTCATCATTATGAGCTGCGCGACTGTTAAAAACCAAGGTGAAACGTTGGCAACAACAATGCCGAGAGAGAGAGAGATTTCATTTAGTGATACCTAAGATTAACAGCAATAACAACAATAAGTAAGTTATGACGGGGTGGCGGTGGCGAGCCACTTTAAGGAGGAAAAAGCCCTAAAATATAATTTTTTTTATCCATTTGGTCAAGTGGCAACCGTGTAGCCGTGTTTGTCCACAGTCGTAAAGCGAGTGAGTGAGTGAAAAACAAGGTATTCATTTTTGCTCTTTAACACCTTCCAAAATACCACCATCACGGAGGCAAACAGGCAACGCTTATTATTATTATTGCTGTTTTTTAGGTGGAAAGAAGAGCTCTTCTGGTGGGACCATCATCACAGCCAGAAAATCTCAGCATCATCACCATCACCACCACCACCGCATCATATTAGTAATGCTTCCATTCCTCCCAACTTCCATCACCATTTCGTTTTCCACCACCATAAATAATATTGTCCAAGGTTGGAAGGAAAGGCTAAAAGGTGGAATTCATATTATAATATATATTTTCTGGGCGAGATAGAGAGAGACTTATAATAAAAAGGATTGTTTCTTGCCACCAGGTTGTGTACCACTTACGACTACAAAACACTCATTTAAAATGCAAAGACCGCTCCTTTTGATATATAACAAATGATCTAAATGTGAAACTATTCTTGTGGTGGTGATGATGATGATGAGTAAACTACCTTGCTTGCTCTCCGCTTTTTTTTTTAAACTCCCCTTTGAACCATGTCCACGAACGAAGAACAAGAATATCCACACATTTTTATTTCACAAGGAAACTTCTTTGTGGAAACAACAACAACAATAACAGGTAAACAAGTGGTCGTCGGACGGACGGATTGTTGAGGAGAAGAGAGGAGAGGAGAGAAAAGATCATCTCTCTGTGTTTTTTTGTTCTCACAGCGAGAAAAGGTCATTTAGGAAAAAGTGTTGATGTACAAAAATCTTCTTTTTTATTTTTTTAACGGCAAGGATCCAATCTCCCTATTTTTTCCTCTCGCCCCCATCGAAAAAATATGAAGTAGTGGAAGCTGTCTTCTTGAGCCAGGGGTTAAAAAATATGTATTTTGAGGAAACATTTTTTTTCCTCTTCATTTGGTCATTTGCTCCCAGAAATGACCGCTCTAGAAAAACTATATATATATGAATCTTTTTGACTTTGTTCGCCTACACGCAGGCCCAACTCACCCACCACCACCATCACCCCACACAACAGCCCCACATTCCCAGAGATTCTCGGAGAGGAGAGAACACGGACGCATTTGTAAAAAATCCTCAGTCAGTAATAATGAGTAGATTGAGATTTCTGAAAAAAGGTACCCTTTTTTGTATTGGCGCATTAGCTCTATCACCCAGAACTGAAACTTTTCTTCTTTTTTTCATTTTTGATTTCTACTCTTTTTCTACACTTCATATATATATATGTTATGTACTACTACGCATTGTCATCATTCATCATTCACAAAATGAAAAATGCGAAAGACTTTTTTTTGAAAGTAGCCACGCCAACTTAGCAGTTTATACATGGTTCTCGGGCGCATTAACAAAACGACTCCACAAGGGACCTCTCCTCTCTCTCTCTCTCTCCACTCAACTGGATGGAACAACTTAATAATATAAAAAAAATGCTCTCGCTAGGAAACCCGACCAGAGTGGTCAGAAAATCACATAGTTCATACATGACGACAAGGACCAAAAGGATTTTTTTTCGGGAAAAAAGTGTGTGTCTGTGTGTGTGTATGTGTACTCTGGCGCTCTGGCACACACACATTTTCGATTCGATTGACTGGTTTTATATTCAAGCCATGACCCACGTTCTCGCGGCCACCTCTTTCTTCTTAACTCCGGTAAATAACGAAAAAGTAGGGAACAAATCCCCAGCATTTCTTATATATATTATTCAATCTTGACTTCAATTCTATATAGTTTATTTATTTCTGCTCTTAACTCTTAAAGAGATTACTGGACGAGGAGGAGGGATACCTATATTATAGTCCAGCCAGAAAAGAAAAAATTAGGTATATATATATGAGCGACCATCTAGAGCTATTGTACCTCGATACGAGCCGGAGAGGAGAACTAGGGTAGAGTGAAGCTCTTTTTTCCAAGAGACATAAAAAGAGGAGAGAAGAAGGCTGTCTTCAATATATCATCTGCTCAAGTCTCCCCGGAGTTTCATTGCCCTGTACCTGTCCGAATTTCCCTGTCTACACATGCTGCTGCTGCTGCTGCTGTGCCGTGTGGTGACTGCTCCCTCCACATACGGAACAATACATACATGCATGCGCCATGATGATGTGATGAGCAATCCCATAATATTTTACACACTCTTTGAGAACCATTAGTAATAGTAAGTAGAAGTAGAAGTAGAACACCAAAAAAAGGGATCTCTCTGACGCTATTTTCCCTGGAAAGAGTTGGAGGAAAAAGGGTACGCAGTGCCAAAACTTACACAAAAAAAGAGATACATACTTACTTCCTGGGAAAAGCGTAAGCCGAGGGAGCATCATCATCATCATCATCATCATTTGGCCAGGTTGTCTCCTCAGTTGTGGAACTCGTAAAAAACATGATTTTCGTCGGAAAAAGCATAAATAAATATGTAATAATAACATTATGCACGCAACCTCTCTCTCCAGTGGAGTGTAACACCAGTAATAATAATAATACAACATACATAACTATAGATGATGGTGATGGTTACCCTTTTAGTAAAACAGAAATTCTTGTGGGATGGAGCATGGAGTGTGTGCCATGTAATAAGGAAATTGCCTGTGTGATGGGAAATATGCCCTGCTTGTCTATTTAGCAGGGAAGCCTTTTTAATGTCTCTTTTTTCCCAAGAAAATCATGTAAAGATGAGAATTCCTTTGGTCCAAGTTACCGTTTTCTACCGTGTGGAGAAATTTTGTTGAGGTGGTGGGGAGAGTAGTAATCATGTGGTTTATGGTCGTGGTTAAAGTGGCAAAGAATTAAGGATTTTTGTACAATTTCACTTTTCCTTTGTCAACATAATGTTTTTCACAACTTTTTCTGCGTGAATTATTTTAAAAGTACGATGGTATGTGTGCTCTTTTTACGTTTTACATAGCACATTCCACTGGTTTTTGTAGCGTCTGCCCAGCGTCGTGCCTTGTGGTTTCAAAGGTCTCTGGGATGTTATTTCGTGGAAAAATGTTAATCAATATGCACAAGATGAGCGGGTGGTAAGAGAGAGGAAGGGATTTTTTTCATGGAATTTACTATTTTTTTTGGCATTTCTTCACAATTTGTCCTCGGACATTTACAGGCGAGAGGTGGTAGTGTTATGGGAAGCGAATGAAAGCTATGGTTTGCCATGGCTTAAAATGATTATCTTAAAGCTATTTGATGGGAAACAATGTGTTTAAAAAAATCCCTGTGTGGGCTTACCTGAAGAAGTCATTTTTACAAAAGAGCTTGCTATCTCTTGTGAAACACTTTTCTGTGAGAATGGCTCGGCAGTCAAAACATCTGACACACGCCGAGTGAAACGACCGGTCCATAACCTTCACCAGGTATCGGTCCAAAATCGCTTTGTCACAAGCCGCACACGTTATTATCATTTCGACAATGATTCTCAGGTAACAATGGCTCTCGCCGGTAATACTATTTTATACTTTTCTCCCTCAACGCGCGACCTCAGTCACAAAATAAATAATGATGGGGACGTGTCAAACGAGTATATATTACAAATAGCTTGATGTCACCGCCAGGAAGGATGATGATGGTAGCTGGCGATAAAAAATATTGTATTAATAAGGAACTCCTCTCTCCTCTTGTTCTCCTTTTTGATGATGACAACTCAAGCTGTCACTTTTCTCTGGAGTTGGAGTTGGGTGGCGGTGGTGACGGTGACTCTCTCTCTCTGACAATCACAACAGCTTTTTGTCTTTTCTCTCAATTGACTCACTCCGGTTTCCCCTTTACCTCCTCAGCAGCAGTTGTGTGTTTGCTGTTGATTGTTTTGGGCCTGCTGGTAAACAACGCAGGTATGGGAAAACCCCGATGTGGTGGTGGTGGTGATGCTTGTGCTCAGTGCTCACACAGCTCCAGATTCTTCAATTTTAGTCTCCGCTGGAACCGTCGTCGTCGCGTCGTCCCTGTTTACTTTCGGTGAACAAAGGCTTGTCGTTGACTATGCTGCTTTGCTTCTGTTGCTGCTCGAGTAAGAGTGTCAAAATGTGGAGTGGAGACAGGATTGATGATTCTGCTGATTTTATTATAAATGTATTTATACTCGACGGGGGTATTACTTTGGTGACTTGTGGTGACAGGACTTTGTGGAGAGTCAGTCGGATTCCTTTTCGTCCGTCTCTTATTATTAAAGCTAAGTTAACGAGGAGAGATCAATGGGTATTATAGTATGGGTTCCTTTTAAAAAAAGCCAATGGCAATGATGATTTCAAAGGGTTTCTTCAACTCAGAAAGTGGAGGATACACGCTAAGATACTGTTTGTTTGCTTTTCTTTTTAAACTATCTGGTCTCCGAAACCTTATCAGTCTTGGTGAGTTTAAAAAGCAAATAATAATAATATAGTTCACTTGCTAACAACAAGCACGTCACTTGCAAGAAATTATGGGAATGCGAGAGTTTTTTTTCGTTTGGTGACAAACTACTATATACTGGAACTTGTTTGTAAAGGAAAAATATATATAGTATTCCAAAGTACCTCTTTGAGGTGGAGTTAAAAATTGTACTTAAAACAAGGCTTACTTAGTATCCCCTTAGCTTAGAATATGTAGTTGGTATATGAAGCTCATAAAATATTTTTGATTGTAGGTCGTCAGTCAGTAAAATCCTGTTTGGGAAACATAGGCTATCTCAACTGGGACGACTCGGTCCCCTGGAAAAAGTTTAAATCACTTTGATGGGATTTTTTTGCAATGGCGACAACGACGACCAACTTGCCCACCTGCCTCAAATAATTCGGTTGAGTGGAGTTTCTTCTGCAATCAAGAATTCTATTCAATTCCGGACCGTTGTGTAGTAGGGATGCATCATCAAACGACATATTGGACTTTTTTTTATTAAGTTCTACCCAGCCTTCGTCTCATTACCATCATCAAAGGATCACTTGGGTTTTTTGGCTTGTCACACTAGAGAATACTGTGTTGTTCAAAAAGGTAAATGCACACTGGCTGAGATTTTGTTGGAGAAATGTCAATGTCGTCGCGGAATTCTTGTCTCCACTGTGAGACAGATAACAGAGTTTTTTTCTGTGTGTTTTTTTCCAACAAGGAAGTTTTTACGGGAATTGACCCTCAGATATCAGGGTCATCACTATGTCGCGCACTCTCCCAAATGATGTTTCTTGTCAAAAACAGAGAGAGACTTATCAAAGTTTGACAAGCTGACGAAAGATGCCGATTAGGACTCTGATAACAAATGTGCAAACCTGTCCTTGGATTTCCAGAGTACAGCATGCAAAAAAATATTGTCACTGTTCGGCGAAATCTTGACGATGCGGGATGACGACGCTGCTGTTCGCTGTTCAACAGATAACCGGGCTCTGATACGGTCCTCTGTATTATTATCAGGAGTACAAACACATGTAAAAAGTTCGCACGCCGAGTTTATCTCTTTAAGAGCTGGAAACCGCAACACACCAGAGAGCTCTAATGTTTTTTGCGTGGCCGGACAATCACTCATTCAATGGGAGACTTTCAATTGGGAGAATTGGAGTCAGTAGGAACAAATGGGATACGTGATCTGGGCTTATCAATCACTTTAAAATGCGTAAATTTAGCACTTCTCCCCAAACAATAAACTGACAACTGGATCCGTGCTCTCAGCTCACTTCCTCCACTCCAAAAAAAAGTTTGTCACAACACACGGCCGATAGTTAGGTTCAAGTATCCCCTCATTGAACTTTTTCCACTGGATTACCCAATTGCATCATCATTACTGCTGGATAAAACAATTGTTGGGAAAAGAGTCAAATCGCAAAATGTTCTCTGCTCCACGTGGGGTTCTCAACTCGCCCGGCTATTTTCCTTTGCTCTTGCAAAGTCCAACCAATCTTAGTCTTATTATTATTATTATTATTATTATTATTATTACACATTCCAACTTGATCAGGAATGGTCCTCGTCGTGGTGGTGTGTCCCCATTTCTTTTCTTTTTCTCTGGACAAAAGAAGAAGGCAGGTTGTGACAGAAAGACTTTTTGCTCACAGTTTTATGCAGAGAGCGAGCTCAAAAAGTTGTTTTTTAATGGTACGCAACGCACACGAGACGACGTGAGGAGAGGTGTTCTTCGCTTCCCAAGCTGAACTCGTTGAATGATGTTCGGAGTTGGTGGAACAAGCGATATGAAAAAAAAAAGAACGAAGGCCGCTTCGTAAGTTCGTATATACACTTGCCTGAACTCGTCGTCTGCATGAAGCAACGTGAGTATTGGGTTTGGGGTATGCCTGGCTATCTGGGATTCTCTCGCTCTGCCTATTGTTCACCGATCATCCTGCTGTTTCCACTTTTGCTTCGTGTTCGTGTGTTCAGCAGTGCTCACACAACGACGGGTTGGTTCGTTCGTATTGCTTGCATGGACCACGAGAACGGGTACGACGGATGGGCTCATGGGTTGGGATTTTGTATTGAATTGAAACTATATATATGTATGTATATAATATGCTTTTTAAATGTAGTTGGGCATAGGGTCCGAAAAATTCAAAAAGTTGGTATACAGATGCATGTTGTCGTAGTAGTATAAAATGTATGTGAGCAACCACCACCAACTTTTTCCCCACACACATGTAGTACGAAAAGGGTAGTAAGGGTTTTTCTAAGCCGTCTCGTCGCATGGCTCACTCACACACGTTGGAGCTGCTCTCCTCAAAAAAAGTTTGAAATCACCAAGGTACAAGGGTTTTTCTTTTTTTTTACCTAGTCACGATATGTGAGATGAAAACCACGAGGATGATGTTGAGCAGCATCATCATCATCATCATCATCACAAAAGAGCCAATATTACATCTACCAATGCTCGTTTTAGATTCAGTCTTTGGCCTGGCCTAGCTCTGACCACCAACACACGGGCAAATCATCCATCCAACAGCCCTGCATATCCTCGTATCAGCAGCAGCAGCAGCAGCAAGGCAAACAGCAGTTCAGTTTTTTTCTTCCTTTTTCTCAGGCAACTCAGAAGCAGAAGGTAACTTAAAGAAAGGAAAAAAGAAGACACAAGACCAGCCAGACAGACACTTACACAAAAAAAATTCTCTAAACTCCACACACTCGCTCTCGGTCTGCATTAACATTGTATTCTCAATTGGGCATACAATGGGCTCTCTAGCCAACACCACCATCGTCATGTTCATGTATATGTATATATGCAGATGTGTTACGTTGATATAGAAGCAGTAGAGAGAGAAAAAAAGAGTACGCGTTTTGTAGAGAGAGAGAGAGAGAGAGATGGAATCATGCAAGTGGCTGGCTGACTTTTCAGTTGATAATCGTCAGAGTTTGGGTAAGAGAGATGGAAAATACCGGTTTGTTGTGAAGAGTTCGCTTTTTCGATAGACCTCGGCCATGCGCCTGAGCAGCGGCTTGCAGGATTGGGCTCGCTCGGCAAAATCTCTCCGCCCTATGCACAATCCCCATTTACTTGTCACCCAAGCCCACATGAACGAATGAAACTAAGTTGGAGCAAAAAAGAGAGCTCTGAAGATGTTTTTCCTGTAAATATGTGCATGTTTGATGGGATGCATGTATGGATGGATATATGGAAGGATGTACGACGAGTTGAGTGAGAAGGGCAAAAAAATGAGCTTTTTTGGTGGATACAAGAGCACAACTACTTATATATTATATGTATGCACCATGAGATGTGTAAGAAGGGTTTTGTGAAGGAGAAGTAAGAAGACGAACCAAGAGAGTTGCTTTCTTCTACTTGTTGGGTAGTAGCGCAATAAGGGGCGAAAAGATGGATATTCTGAAAAAATGAATATTTCTCACCAGTCGCCTCTCCACTTTGCGAGAACGGAGGACAGGGTTGATGATGGTCCCGCAAAACCTATGTCCCCGAAAATTTGGGCTGTGTAGTAGGGAGTAGGGAGCCATGTGGATTGCAACTTGCAACCGGGCAGAGCATATAATATATGTAATCTTATAATTCTCTTCTTTATTCAAATCACTGGATGATATGGGATGAGTCAACCAAAGAATGTTGTGGATGCAACTGGTTCTTTTTTTTTTTTAAATTATTACGTACAATATTGTCTGCAGCCAGAAAACAAGACTCTGCCTCGGCCGCTTGATGGATTATTCTGATGGGGTTTCTCATTCAAGTTTGTTGCCCAAGAGCAAAGTTGAGTGCAGCAGCAGTCCAAAAGATGAGCACAAAGAATGATAAAATGTTGCAGAAGAGTTGATGCAAAAAAAACTCAGGTTCCCCCAAATACTTTTTTTTTGTAATAAAAAGACGAAGATGACGCGTGATGATAATACGGACGGATTGAACAGTAATTATATATTATGGAAATTGTCGTACAAAATGCAAATGAGGATTCTCCATGTGCACCACCTTTTTTATGGGCTTTTGCACAAACTCTTCTTCTTCTTCTTCGTCTTCTTCCCTTTTCTGCATAATGCCGGACTCGCACGCAATGCAGTGTTCCACAGGTTGCGTTCTAGCAGCAGCAGTTCTAGTGTGATACGATACGAAATGCAGTAGTAGTAATCTTTGTGGAATTCATCTAGACCTTGAAGTTTCCTCATAGGAGTTGTGTGTGTGAGTGGGTTGGGAGCAGTGAGATGAAACTGATGGACTGATAGGATCATGCAAGTTGTTTTGAATTTATGGTGGAATCATCATGAAATATGAGTATCATGAACCAATGGGAAGTTTTTGAGAATAATATGAGAGAGCCGAGAGCTCCCGTACTACCATATTTTTCTGGGTTATGAAGGAAACATCATGCAATGAGAGCGGAGAGCTTTAGAAGAAGAAAAAATACATATATATATAATTTTTAAAAGTAAAAAAGTAGGTACCTATTATTTATCCACATTAGCGTAGAATGGAGGTAGAGAGAGAGAGAGAGAGAGGGCCTAGGTGTGCAGTCGAATACATCATAGCTATGCGTCATATCATGTCAAAATATTATCGCAGTTGTGTGGGTAGCTTTTTGTATGATATTCATCGGTTTCATGTGTATTCAGCCATAGTTATTTTTTTTATATATATTTCTCCGCGTCTTCCTCAACTTTCATTTACTCTTTGATTATGAGACATGACAGCCCCCTTTGATTCATATGCTGCTGTTCGCCTTACAATTTTGTGCACTACAATAATTCCCCAACAACCCGCTTTGCTACTGCTGCTGCTGGACGGGGAATGGCCAAGTGGGGAAACAAGTAGGAGTGAGGAGAAAGGACTGGTTTGAAATTATCGCTTGCTTTTGTTACAAAAAAGCAACTTTCCTCCTTCGCTAATGAACTTGCTCTGGATTTTAAGGTAAGTAAGGTAAGGTAGCTGATGACTAAAACAGATTGTAATGGAGAGGATAATTAGCCGATAAAAAAGGAAATGCTTCAACTCAGATATAAGCAAGGATATTTCTCTATTTTCTTTTTTTTTAATACAAATTAGCAGAACATATTCTGCCAAAAGTAATTCAACCATTTCACTTTACAACAACTCTTGAAGTCCGACATGTCCAACTAGTCCAATAAATGAAGACACGAATACGATGCGATATACATACATACTTCGTCGTCGGCGACTATCATACTTCAAGAGGGGAACATTTTCCATCGAGATTGAGCTCTGATAGGAAGGCTACCTGGACGCTGCTGCACTCCTCCCTGGTCAGAAGACGGAGTCTCTAGTCTCTAGATGAAAATATTTTTTAATTATGATTAAATGAAGGAAAACAAAATGGAGCTTTAGGTACCTACATGGATGGTAGCCGCATAATTACTCGTAAATAAGATTTATTCTTTTGGGGTAAATTAGAAGATGGACGGATGGCGGCGGTGGACGGGGAACAGGGACCTGAGAAATGATTTTATAGCAAACCTCTTCAAGCGCATAGCACATAGTCTTGCAATTATTTGTAGACAAAAAACATGAAATTCTATATGATATTGGGAGTTTGGGAGAGTATCATGTACAGCAAAAATCAAGAGTTGGGAGATCTTCTTTACAACAACGAAACTTCGAGTCAAGCGCATGTATAAGTAAAAGGAGGAAAAGGATGAGGCACATGAACTGGATTCTACATTTGTCCGACGCGACCGATTGTAACTTTTATCAAAAAGGGTTTCATATCATATCAAAACAGCGTATTACACACACGTCATCATCTTCCTGTGTGGTCATGCGGAAAACCTTTTGAAACATCAAACATGATGACTCTCGTCGTATTTATAATGTATACAGTTTAATATGGTTTTGAATGAAATTCGGAGAAAAAGAGTCGTAAAGTTATTAAATCTTGTCAAATTATTATTAATTCATGTGCTGGTCTTCATCCACGTGTTTACCATAATCAAAAAAAATAGTTTAAATTACATGGAATTGGAATAGAAAAAATCTTAAAAACAAGTATAATATGTAATCAATTTAATGTAGTTATTAATCTTTAATTTGCAATCTTGAACTACTTGATTGTTTACATATTATTGCATGTTTAAATTAACTTTTCCGGAAAGTTTTGGAAAATATACGTAATTTGTGTTAGGATATATGGATGATATTAGTAAAGGAGAGATTAGTAATAATAATATTGTGTATATATTGAAAGCCAATTTTCAATGGAATAATAGGCTTTTCATTTTACTTCATTGTTTTTGTTGTTTTCACAGTTTTTTAATTTGTCCACGTGAAACGAAACTATTCCGGCAGATTAGGCAATTTCTATTAGAACATCTAACTCTCTAGTGAAATAGTAATAACAATTTTTGACAATAAGTCGCATATTACGAGTTTGTTGGAAACTTACACAACTTACTTAAAAAAACACAAATTTAATCCCCAATTTAATTTAAATTGACATTTATCTAACACAAAAACTTTTTTTGTCATTTCCGAGTATGTAACCTGTAATTGCTTGGTGACATTATTAGAAAAATACAATCACAATAATTGTTGTTGTTGTTGAATCAAACTCACAATTAAACAACAGAAAATTAAAAAAAAAGGAATCCTATCAACTTCAACATAAATTGCTTTACCATATCCCACTTAAACTCAATGCAAAATGTAATTTCTTTCTTGTGAACGTTGTTTATATGATTGCCCTCAACATGATTACGGAATTCAATGTAGGAGTTTTGGAGTTTTCCCATCCATCCATATACATCCTCCCACACCCTATTACCATCATCATCATAATTATCCTGTACTAAAACTTGAGCTTCCTACGACGACCTATGTCGTCGTATCGTATTTCGCCCAAATATTATTATCCCATTTGAAAAGCATTCGAGGAATGCTTTTTCTTTAAAAAGGATTTTCCTCTTTAAACTCTAAACATAATTTATAATTAAGGAAGCAATTCACCACATTTCCTTTGTCCATAACATAACTTTGGTCATCTTCAACAACCTTTCAACCCCACACATATTTTTTTAACGATCCACACACACACACACATACACACTCAGAAAAATGCTGACAATGTTTCCCATTTTTTTTCCTCCTCCTCCTCCTTCCTCCTCCTATTTATTCCTCCACACATTTTGTCTACCAAAAAATCGAAATGAAATCGAATGAGTGAGTTCTTTTTCTTTCTCATTCCCCGAAAATTTTTCCCTTGCCTAATGACTTTTTGAACTTATTTCAATGGAGGAAGTGGACAGGTGTTTCACAGTGTGCTACGTTCAATCCCCTCTCTCGACTGACTTCCAACAAATTATATATATGTACAGCTTTCACATTTGAAAAAAATGGTGCAACTTGACAGAAGGAGGTGTAACACTCCGTCCCTCTAAACATATACTGTACGTAAGTGTACGTTTTCCAGGTGGATGTTCAAAATTTGAAAGAGAAGGAACACTTGAACAAAAATACTTTTTTCTTCTTCGTTGCTGCTTGCCAAAAACCCTATAATTATCAGGGCAGGGTTACTTAATAGAATGTTTTAATACTTAAATCCACTTTTCTCTCCCATCCTCCAAAGTACCAGCCCACATTTTCTGTCAGAAAAAAAAAGAACACTCTTTTCTGAAACTGAAGCTCTCTCTCTCTCGCCGAATACCACACCACCACCAAAAGTTACACAACAATAGATATGGAAATATGATGAAGATGAGATGGGCCTTTGATAAAAACTTCATCACTGACCACCGTATATACTCTCTCTCTTTCGCTCTCTCTCTCCTTTAATCGTCTTTTTTTCTACGGAAAATTTTGCTTTTCAAAAATTGGGCTCGCTTTGTGCTTGCGCACTGATGATGATGAATCTTTGGTTAAAAATGTAATATATTTTCTTTTGTGAAAGGAACGCAACCCTTTTCTGTCACTCACTGGAGGAATTTATATTTTCAACTTTTTTCTTTGCCATTTGACAGCTACACAGCGTTGTTGTTACATATTTTTGTTGTCCAATTCTTCGTATTTTATTTTTCTCCCCAACCTGTCCAAAAGGAATATATTCTCATTTTGGTTTATCTACCCGTGTGTGGTGGCTAGATGAGAAATGCATTTCCTTTATGCTTTGTTTTTTTTAATTTGAGTAATTTAACATTAACATGAGCATTCTGGATTACTATTACTACTACTAATTCCGTAAACAAACCCGGCTTCACAGGGTTAAACCACAAGTCATTTCCTCCTGACATGCGGGGATCACTGTCGCATTTCAAAAATAGGGTTGGTTGTTGCCGTTCTTGTTATATTGTGCTCCAAAATCTAATTAAATTTCATGATGTGAAATCTCGGAATGCATAACGCAAAAATTCCGGAAAGACTATACAAGTAGGTAGGCTATGGATAAAAATGATGATGTGTGTGTAGACGTTAGACGCTTTTTTTGTATTAAGTTTTGCATGATGCTCGTCCTCGACGCTCGTCGTGTGGACTAATGAAAGACGAAAAAAAGGTTCTAATTGAGAAACTGCACAAAATGTGTTCTTTTTTAACATCTCGAGCATATTCACCTTCACCTACCTTCTCGTCCACCACCAACAACATCGCCATACGTAAAATATCTGTAACACGTAACTCGCATACATTTATCTCAATCAGCTCACACAAATTCGAGATTTTTACGAGGGGATCATGATTCAAATGAAATGAACTCAGGAAAAATATGACAGGTCTACGATGATGGAGTAAAACATGTAGAAAAAAGTGACATGAAATCATGAAAAGCCGTCCGACAAGATCGCTTTTTAACCAAGAGCCAAAAAAAAAGATTCAAAAGCAAGAGCATGGTTTATATATTTATATATGATATTATGTATTCATAACTATCAGGCGTATATGGTCAATGGTCAGCGTCAGCTCAGCAGCAATGGTCTATCTAGTCCACATTCATGCGAGACAGGAGATAGATGCCGAGCGGGTGTGTAAAAATGTATCCAGGTTTTATAGGTGCTCATCATCAACTCAACTAAAAGATGACTAATAAATGGAGCACATTTCATTGTCCAGTCAAATTTCGACAAAATCATCTTCGTATGGGAAAACTTATGGCAAAGTAAAGAGACGTCGGCTAATCAGTTTTCTCACTGGTCTCTGTGGGGCTAAAACCCTAATCTCTGAACTTTATTTGCATTTTTCAACTTTCTTTGCACGGAAAATATCAAAATGTGTATACCAATGGACTACCTTTTACATGCAAATTGCCGAAATGAATATATTTTTAGAGAATGGGCTTTTATTGTGTCCAGCTACAACCAAGCATACATAATCTGCACTGCAATTTATAATAAGAAGAAACCTTCCAACGTTTCCTTAGCCTTAAAATGATCATCATGATATGTCCTGCAATGTTGGATCCAGACGGTTTGATTTTAGAACATATTCCAAGTGAAAGTCAACGACGAGGTGGATGATAATAATGCCACATAATACATATTAACCTCGCCCCCCCCAATCCCAACTTCAGTCACCATTA
>JAANSN010000982.1:0-40988 GCA_036850665.1 Dicranocentrus wangi | reverse complement strand
GAAACTGAAGATGAAGAAAGTGACAGTGAAAGCCAAGGTATGGAAACGGATGCTGAGGGGAGCACAAACGGAAGGGAAGAAACACATCCAGTACCTTTGCCCGTCCCACCTCCTGTTACTTTCAAATGGTGGGTGGTGACTGCAAGAGAATTTGACTGATGGGGAGTGTGAAACAATATAGATATTAGGTATATATGAACTTTGGCGAAGTAGTTTTACATTTAATTTTAACGTCCACATTGTTGAAAAATTTATTTCCTGAAAAGTCCGTATACATATACCTACTTTTACATTGATTAATTTGGACTCATAAACTGCTATAATATCATACTCTATGAATTTTTGTATGAGAATTTGACTGATGGAGAGTTCGAAACAATGTAGGTATTAGGCATATATGAACTTTAGCGGATTAGTTTTTAATTCAATTTTTAAGTGTGAAATGTATTGTAATGTGTTGTCTTAATGTAATGGTATTGGTAAACTTATTTCCTGAATAGTACGTATATTTAGATCGATTAATTTGAACTCATGTACTATAATATCATATACCCCTATGAATTTTTGTATGAGAATTTGACTGATGGGGAGTTCGAAGCAACATAGGTAGGTAGTAGGCTTATAGGTATGAACTGTAGCGAATTAGTTTTAAACTTAATTTGAAAGTGTATTTATTGTCGAAAATTTTATTTCCTGAAAAATACGTACCTGTATTTACATCAATTAATTTGAACTCATCAACTGCTGTAATATCATACCCCTATGAAATTTTGTACGAGTCTTAGCAATAATATGGATGAATAAATTTATTAAAAGCAAAAGTGTGCATTAATCTGCTTCAGAATCTGACGAATCCGATGAAGACGACGAAATTGATGAAGAATCTGACGAATCCGATGAAGAAGAAGACGCAATTGCTGAGGATGATGCTGAAAGTCGCTCAACATACGCTTCGTCCTTTGAGTCTTCTCCTGCGAAATCAATCAATATACAAATTTTTGAATTTCAGTTACATATTCACAAGAGAATCGTGAATACACCGCAGAATCCAATCTAATTGTAAAAATGAAATCTGGTTTAGCAACTCTAATTGGTCAATGATCAAAACCAAAGCAATGTGCCCCTGATTGATTTGACATCCAACTTCCGATGAGTTTAGCTCACGTAATACAGTCCATGACAAGTTGTAAAATGAGACTAAAGCAGCGGATAAATCAACATCATTCATACAATATACACAACCCTGCACATAGACTCACAGCAATCGACATGGAACATGCCCTGGTTTTATCAATAAAATACTTAATAATGACCTAATCAACTACTTTGTAATGAAAATCAACATTGCATGTACGCTAGTGGCATTGGATCGGATTAAAATGCAGCCAATCGAAAGCAGGCATCCATCCTGATGGAGCATACCTTCATTTGTCATCTTTGGCTTTATTGCCGCGAGCGATTTCATGGCCAGTTGTGGCCTAATTTCTTTTTGTTCTTCTTTCCTGACAGCTGGAGTTTTCTTAACTGTAATATAAGTGCAATTACAAGTACAAGTAATAAAATGCTAGACAAGTTACCCAAACTAATAATGCAATTAATAAATATCGCCTAGCCTTTACCTGCACCAGTTTGATAAGCGCTAATCATATTCGCGGATTTTTTCGTGTTTGTGGAAGACCCACTTTTCTGTTTCTTTGCTGGAGGTGCCCCTTCAGCAACAGCAGCTGACTCGTTTGACCCTGATCGTGGCTTTGGTGCTACTGCCGCTAATAATGATGATGAAGTTACTCCGGAATTAATTGAAGGAACAGTGCCACCGATTTCATGGTTGCCTACAAGGATCTTCATTGTCTTATTCTTCTTCGGTTGCTTCCTACTTGTCGCCTTCAAAGCCTCCACTTGAGCTCCAAAGAACTTGATCTACATTAATTCAGAAACACTTTGTTCACTTTATATAACCTCTTGTAACATGTTTTGTACCATAGCTTTCGAGAATGTCAATTCGCTAATATACCTGTGTCTGTAAACTCGCAAGCATTCTGGTTCGCTGTTTTTGCATAACGCGAGGGGCGGCACTAGACTTTCCATCAGAATCATTTTCCCAATCAACTTCATCTGAAGAGCTAGATTCCGAATCTGGAGTGTCATCAGGAATCTTAGCATATTCTAGTTCGAAAACCTCTTGGAGTTTCCTCTGGCACCAGACTTTCCATCAGAATCATTTTCCCAATCAACTTCATCTGAAGAGCTAGATTCCGAATCTGGAGTGTCATCAGGAATCTTAGCATATTCTAGTTCGAAAACCTCTTGGAGTTTCCTCCCCATGTTAACAACATCCGCAGTAGGAGGATTGTACTTGTAACAATTTGTGAACATCAGCCTAATATCAGCAGCAAACTCAGCGCAACTTTTGTATTCCCGATTTTCCATTTTAATCTGAAAATTTCCATCATATAAACATCAAGTGGTCGCTATTCTTGTGATTAAATTACAAAAGCACTAGAAACCCAAAAACGTACCTTAGCTGTTCTCAAGTCCATTGGATTTTTAATAATATCGTAGTAGTCGTGTAGACCCAATCCCTTAGCATCGACAGGAGCGTAGAATGGCCACGCATTAGCCTGCAACATCCGAAATAATATGATCGATTATCATTTCACTTATAATTACTCCCGTTGTTCAATCCATTATACATTATAGTTACGTAGTGCAACAACAATTAACATACCGCGTGTTTTCTCGAAAGTAGCTCCTTTAAGATTTCATTACAGGCCTTCAGGGAACCTGTCAATTTTTCCTTTTGTTTACCTACTTGTGGTTTCTCCAAATAATCCAAGTGTTTATTGGGCTTTTTAATTTGACGACCGCTCACGCGACCTGTAGAGACCCTCCCGGTATATGACGACTCCGCACATGATTTTGCAGAACGAGCCGAATTGTAGGCGCTGTCCTTCATGCTTGTCTGCAAGCGAAAAATAAAATGCTGTATTAATAAATTATCTGTATAACAATAACAAGATAGCATATACATATATTTATTTATTTACTGGTCTTAATTGTACCTTAGCAGATTTCGCTGGTAGTAATACAGCGCTTGGTACCAGCACCGAAGTATTATCAGATGATTCCAGCTCTCAGCCCTTCTGTCTGCCTTTATACGATGCCAGTCTGGGGAACGCGAGCGCGACTCCCTTGCTTTGATTGCTAATTGGTATTTTTTAAACCGCTGGAGAAAGCTATAAAGTTGAAAGTTTTCAATGCTAAACCTCCCATATGCATGACCTCTCACCTTTCTCATTGCCATATGATGCTAGAATAAACCCCTTCCTTCAAGTCCCATAATGGCTTCACTTCCCCTATTTTCCATGCTACCTGCTTACAAACCCCTAATAATAACCTCATGCAACCCTATTAACATGTATGTAAATTAAATCAATCTTACTTGTCCGAGCTTAAAGTGGACTACCATTCAAACATTGATTGACGTTGACGAGTAGTATTAGCAAAAGAATACTATCTCACTCAAAGTATTAAAATTACTTGAAACTATATTAATAATAAAAAGTAATACTGAATGACTTGATTCCCTTGATGCTTGGTAAACTAGCTACTACTATTTTTGTAGAAACATAATATCCCTCAATTTGTGTCGTTAGAAATTATAGTATACAATGCTGACTGCCTACCTACCTACCTACCTACCTACCACTACCACTGGTGTCAAAAAGTCAACGGCGACAACCACTCACTCCTCCCTCCCGTCACACCCGTCACCCGTCCGTCATCAACAGTTGCCGGTCACCGGAAAATGATTTGATTGCCCTAATTTCCTACTATTTAAAAAAAATGCTGGTTATCCTAAAATTAAATAATCCCCAGCAAAAAGAAACAGAAAAAAAAACCAATTTCCTACCTTCCTTTCCTTTGATCGTCTTTCAACCGCAAAAATATCCAAACCCCCGTTTCACCAAACAAGTCGTCGTCTGCCTGGTCGTGAATGAAAAAACGAAGAAATGAAATGACTGTGAGCAGTAATGCAAAAACTGCAGGCTTATTTTTACCTTCTAGCTTCAACAGAACAAGAAAAGTGATGTCGTGAGATTGGAAATTGTGTGGAATCCACCACTCTCACACTGTCTGTGTCTGCCCTGCCTGCCTCTGTATATTACGATTACGACACCAGTATGAAACGCGAACTGTTCATATGCTGTACATATTTGGGTGGGTGCCGTGTCGATCTGCGGATGAGAAGCATACAGATTGGGATTTGGGGTTCCAATAAGATTTCTTACGATTAGTCCTCCCGTTTTGTTAAAATCGTGTTGGTTTTGAGGCAACATGAAATGACAACTTATGAATCATGAAGAAGAAAAAACCCTGTAGCTTTGAAGGTGCCTCTATGAAATTACCTATGTGTATACTGCGTGCCTGCGTCATGATTCATCATAGCTCAAGAATGCTTGGTCCAATTTGGCTCAAATTTGGCAATTAGGTACATTAGGTCTTGGGGAGGAGGGCACCGGAGGAAATTCAGGCAATTCGGGTCAAGGGCAAAAGGGGTCTAAAGTCAAGTCAAAAACTTAAATGTAGTCAGCGGCATTGACCACAGTAAATGATTTTGTATTCATATATTATACAGCACAGTGCTTTGGAAAATGGAAAGAACTCTTGATTTTTTGCACTGTAGGCGAACCCTTAAGGGTTCTAATGGTACTCGAGAGTACTGAGTACTTTTTGTTCAATTGGCTTTGAATTTGGTGTGCAGGTGCTACATAGTTGTCATTATTATCAACTGTCTAGTACGGTTAGTAGATTCGTGATGGGTTGGATGGAAAAATTAAAGGTAGCATGTATTGGAAGCTATACTTTCGCCCCTACTTGCCCCTAATACTTTTTAATTTAGCACTCAACACTGATTTAGTATTGTTAGTTCAACGAGACAAACTGCCAATTTACTACGACCAATGACCATCTATCCACTGACTGATTTCTACTGATATGATTAACAATATTATACTACAACATGACTAACAGCAATACAATGATTGGAATTGATGTTTGATGATAAACGAAACAAGTGTTGTAGAAAAACACTAACTATCATCACCGCTTTCCCGTTAAATGACTTACCAACTGACTGACTGTTGACTACTGTCCCCACCGAATCCAACTACAAGCTATTCAATGTCAAAAAAAACGGAAAACCCAAAAAGATGACTACAACTACAGATGACGACCGTCACTTGATCAGTTGCCAGTCAATGTCAATGGGTTCCTGATTTAACCACTATTCCAAAATGCCGATTATCTTAAACATGAAAAATATACTTTACTCAAAAAACCAAAACAATTTAACTTGTCTCTTCAAAATCCAACAAAAAGGTTTAAAAAAGGAAGAAAAGAAGAGTCCTCAAAGTGCATATTATGATTGGAAGGAGTAGCGCAGCAGGAGAGAGAGGGAGGAATGATTGAATGAAAGTTGTTCAGCCAGAAAAGCACGCTTTGGTAATGCACCTCTTCTTCTGCCGGCTCTCTAGCTTTTGAGAGTGAGAGAAACAAGAGCAAAAAACAATCAAGTGTGAGCTTTGGATGACTTTTGATGACCCAAATTTGCGTATGCATGCATATGTGTAAAAAAAAAGTACGGAAAGCCTCTCTCTCGTTTGGTTCTCTCTCTCTCTCTCTCTCTCTGTCTGGCTGACTGAGTATAATAGCAATCCTAATATCTCAATCCGGACAATGTGACGATGCTCATATTGTCGCTCCTCATATAAAATTGTTCTCCTCGCCTCCTCACAGCTTCTTTTTCATGTTCACCACATTATTCCTCCTCTGCTTTCTTCTTTACATTCTTCATGCTTTTTAAACAGAAAAAGAAGAACTGCTAGATGATGATATACATAGCATACAATTTTGATGATGATAATGATGGAAGGAGGATTTTTATGTGTTTGATTGAGTGCAGGCAGGCAGNATTCCTCCTCTGCTTTCTTCTTTACATTCCTCATGCTTTTTAAACAGAAAAAGAAGAACTGCTAGATGATGATATACATAGCATACAATTTTGATGATGATAATGATGGAAGGAGGATTTTTATGTGTTTGATTGAGTGCAGGCAGGCAGCAAAGTGAGATGAAGAACAGAGAACCAGGAAAGCAGTAATAAATATTATAGTATTACGTATATGTGTATGTATAATAATGTGTATATAATACACGATAGAGTTTTGTTTGTTGCTGTTATACACGTACACGACACGCCATACCTTAAAAGTGGGTGCATGCAAAAAGTAGTAGTGGTTAGTTAGTGATGTTGGTTGTAGGTAAGTATTATGATATACGAGTAATGATACCGAAAAATAGAGTAATGTTGTTGTTGAGAGTTTGTTTGAAAGAGTGAGCTTGTGAGAGAGAGAGAGAGAGAGACAGTCACGTTTCACAAATTTGTCTTTTCGGCTAGCGAGTTCGGCAGTACTAGGAGGAGCCAATAGTTGCAATTAATTTTAATTGTCAAGAGTCTTGTTGTCGCTAACAATCTGAATGAAATAACTAAATAATTAATAATAAATACATAAATAATTAGTAATTTCATCTTCATCCTTCGTCCATTTTGAAACAGGTTGAAAAGTGGATAAATTATTACACACTGAAATTAAGTAATTTGGCGTCAGTCACCAACTTGTATGAGTCTTGGTAGTGGTGAGTGGCGAACGGTGTTTCATCATAATTTCATCTCACGACGGTCATCTAGCTTGAGAGCTCCTTTGTCACCTGTCTGTCAGTTACTCTGGGGTCGCTCAATCACTTCAAACTTTCTCTGCCCCTTACTGACTGAACTGTAATTGATTGAGGTCAGGTCGAGATTCGCACTTTCAAATTCCTCCTCCATCCCTCCATTCCCCATTTGTCATCTGTTATTCTCTCTCTGACATCTGATCTGACGTAAGCAGGGATATGGACCCAATGGATTTACTTCCCAAAGAGGTAAGCCACTTTTTGCGTGAAAGTGTAAATTGAAAGTATAAAGCTTGTTTGTCAACTGTTCCAACCGGACACCGACCGGGCATTATTCTAAAACAATTATTTTTGTGTAGATGTGGGAGCTAGTCTTCGATAAAGTGGAGGAAGCCCACGACTGGCTCAACCTGTACCGATCGTCGTCATACTTCCAGGAGGTCGTTGGGGATAAGCGGACAACCGCCTTGTTTGCACAGGTAGGTCCGATTTGTAAAATTTGATCCAAGAATTCCCCATTCTACAATTGAAAACTAAACCTACTTTCAATTTTAAAACCAATTATATTTTGCTAATTGTTTGCGCAGGTATTTCCTCACGTCATGAAGGACATGGGAAGCGACCTTGGCGACATTTTAGGACTACGTCTGGTGTGCAAGCAATGGAAGGTGGCTGTGGATCAAATTCTGGAAAACTCGGACCTCCATGAAGGAACCAGGCTGGAGAGTGCATACGACTTGCAAAACGTAACCACCATTTCCTCCTTCTTGGAACAGTTTGGGACCGCTTCGGGAAATCCGTTTGTTGGGAGGTTCGCTACCTTCATGTTCGACGATACTCGGAATTCCGAAGTCAATGAGAAATATAACGTGTTGGTCGCTAGAGTACTGGACAAGTTTGGAGCAGAGTTGAAAACCCTACGCGCCGAGTTTTTCGAACCGTGTTTTGACAATTGTGTGACTCAGCTACGAAGCTGCCTCCAGTTGACGCCAAACCTGAACTCGCTCAGTGTTGCTTTATATTCTTTGGAGGATCAGAGTCGACACCCAGAAGGCGAGAGTATCCCGTACAGTAAGTGGGCACTACCCATCCCGCTTCTCAACCTGAAATCAATTTCGTTGACTGGTTTTGGCGAAAGGGGGGCCCTGTTGGATCTGCAGAACGCAGTGTTGCGAATGAGCTGCAATCAAAACTCATTGAAAAGCGTCCGGACGAGCCCCGGCTTTCCATCTGAATTAGTATCCTATCATAACTTGGAGGCAGCGGATGTGCATCTCGATCTCGACCCGTTGAAAGACTATTCCAACCTCGCCAGCACTTCGTGGCCTTTGTCCAAGCTGACCGTCTGGCAGTCTCTTGATGTAAGCATTGGCTCCCTGTTTGAATGCATGGAGCGCTTCCAAACGACCCTCACTTCGTTGCACTTCCAGCGCCCGTTATTAAACGATCCCTTATTCAACTTGAAATTAAACCTTCCCAACTTGACGCAGTTGACCATTAAAGAGCATCCCTCCATGTCGCTGAATTTTTTTACGAACCTTACAAGCTTGGAAGTTCTGAAAATTATCAACACGCGCCTGATTCCCAACGAGGCCGAGGAGGAAAACTGGTTACAGCGGTTTACTGAATGTGTTCAAGCCGAGGTCGTTCGGCGGGGACTGTGGGAGGCCCTTCCCAAGTTGAAGAAAATTTGGTTGTTCGGACCGCTGCGTCATGGACGAAACTTTACGATGCTACATGTGAGTTCCCGGGACAGGGTGGAATTTCAGCGGAAAGGAAATCAACGATGCCAATAAAAACTCTTAAGATTAATTACAAAGTAATTTTTTTGGTCGTGAGTTCGACTGTAAATGTTGTCATCATGGTTTAATGTTAGCATTATTCATTATTATTATAGCGGATTTACATTTTATTGTATCATTCCACTTTTGTGTACGGTTAATAAAGGAAATAAAATTAATAGGAGGACTAGCACATTCGCGACAGTTTGATTTATATTCATATGTAATTCCAATCCCGGATTCACCCCGGTTGAACCTGGCCTAATCAAATTGTCGTAAATCTATAGACAATTATTTACAATTTCTTTTTTATTGGATAATTTGGAAAATGAATGAATAACGGAATCACGTAATTAATGAATATTTACTGCCGACGCTGGGCCTTACAATTGGTATTGGTGTGGTTTACTCTGGAGTAGGATTTCTGGAAAGGATCAAGAACTCCGGGCCACCCCCTAACCGACACCCCCTCATCTCAACTTTCCTCGGACTGGGCAGCTGCTGGAATATCTTTGAGCGGGCCAGCTCCCCCTAGACATCCTTCATGAAGTCCTCCAATCCCCCGGGACGAGTTATCACCGCCGTGATATTGGCGAAACCGACAAACGGCAATATTGGGCGAGGAGAATCTGAAACCGCATGTATTTGCAAAAATGGGGGAACGCCTAAAAATAAATGTAAAATAACCAACAAAAATTTTGAATTACATTGGGTGCAGTTTGGATCATGTAACTTGGGAGTGTTGAACTACTAAAAATCCTGTAATTCCTTGCACAAAAGTTGGAGTCGTCAAGATTATACCTTAGTTAATGACCATAAGACAGAATATATATCTCAAGAAAGGGACGACGACTCTCATTTTTTGCTTTCAGTCGTGAGTCGGTAAACCATAATGTCACAATTTGATGAAGGTTTGTTGGCTAAACGACGACGACGACGAGAATTTCCTTGAACTCCTCCGCTTACAAACAGCAGTAACCACAAAACGTCAGGTCAAGAAAGGGTTTTTATGATTGTCAGTATGGACTTGAAGCTAAAAAATGGGTATATTATTGGTATTCTTTAAATTTTAGACGCACTGCTGCTATGCTGCACACAAGAGTCAGTAAACCAAAGTGCAAAAAATCTGTAATTACAAAAGTGCTTTAGTTTTTACTCTCTGGTGCCATGTGCCATAAAAGTCATTCACCAAAGTCGAGCATTTCTCTTGGAATAATCCCATGCAGTTTGCTGTGTAAATATTAATTTATGGGCGAGGGATTGTGTACCAGGGTTCTTTTGTCGGGATGCTGGGCTGAGCTGAGCTGTATGAATGTCAAATTAGTGCAAAACAGGAAAGTATTTTTGCATATACGTATACATATATATTTAATATGATGGTACGCAATATAATTATTACTGTTAATATTTGCTTTACAACCTTTAATCACTTGATACTGGTTTTGGTTCAGTACAATAATAATTGTAGACTGGGTACAATTTCAAGGTGAGGTGCTCATGAAACATGTTGTTGCTGTAATGGCATATTATATAATTCATCTCTCGATGAGAAAGTACTGTTGTAAACTGGGATAATTTTGGCTGTATCTTTGGCAACCCTCCGCTGAATGGCATTGTACACTATTTTTTCTTGAGCAGCAAGGAATTTTTCCATCTGGGGTGTAAAAGGATTAAACTGCGTATATTTTTTTCGACGACGATATATTCCTTCCTTGTTACTTAAAACACAGTTCAGCACCGTATCCGATACAGGCTCCTGCGAACAAACATAAATAACCAAAATAAGAGCACTTTTAGAACTCTCGACTAACGCAAAAATCGTTTTTGAACAAATAATTACGTTTGCATGGTATAATATTATGATTGAGTGAGTTGGTTGGTCTAACCTGGAGAAAGTCCAGAACGGTCGTCAGTTCCTGAGAAGTGTTCTGCACTAACTGATGATACATTGTAATGAGCAACGGACCACTAAAATGTTCAATCCAGTCTAAGTTTGTTTCTGTCCAAGACTTTGCTTTTTGAGCTACAAACTGGGACCAATCTGGAATCCAATCCACACACAACATAATAAGTATATATTAGAAATTGTCAAACTTTCCACCTGCGATCCTTGTATCAATGTCGTGATTCGTGATTATTCATTGTTGTTACCTTACATCAAATTACCTAGGCAAATTGTGTGCAACTTACATCTTCCGGCATTACGAGTGTATTTATCACGACCAGCATGGCCTATGTGCCCAGCAGCTCTACGGTTGAATTCGGCTAAAATTGCTTCGGACGGCTTCCGTACGAGAAGAATCGCCTTTTCAAAAAGTGATCTGGCTGACGCTCCGCTCTCGTGAGTTTTCACCACGAGAACCCTACCATTAGTTATGCTCTCAGCAGGAAAACCGTTCCTGAGTAGTGCAAAGTCCTTGTAAACACTCCCCGTGAAGACCCCTGCACCAAATAATATAAAAAATTAAACTCATTTCATTCCTTCTCCGTTTTGCTTAAATCCAATTCACTCATATTCATAGGCAGTTTCTATGGCTTTGGTCTAAAAATTGTATTGTAAAATTTTTTTTTTGTATCTTATATTTGTCTGAATTCATGATACTCATCGGATAAACATTTCACCATATTGTTTCATTTTGCACATCGTATTGATATCAGCAAGCGAAAATTTATTGTGGCATTATAATAGCTAAGCTAGGTGGTTTGGTTTGGTTTGGTTTGGTTACCTGTTGAAAGCTGAAGTAAATAACGAAGCCACGTATTTCCACTTCCTGGGAAGCTTGCTAATGCGACAACACTCCCAGGCTTTTCCCTGTAGTGCACAGGAACGCACTTGAAAATAGCCCGACTCCTCATTAAATCGTTCATATAGCCAGCATCACGTCTGGAATGGATGTTGGGCTGCGAACCCACATTTTTATCCGAGGACCCGACGTTCACGACGCTGTCATGCTGGGCGTTCGTGTTCCCCGAGTTTTGTGACGCTGAGTAGCCTTTCTTCTCTGTTGCACCGTTTGAATTTGATTTATCAAATGCTCGCTCACCCACACTTTCATTTACCGAGTCTCCCACGGAACCGTTCTGAAATGCCAAAGGAAGCACACCAACAATATAGTCCTTTGATGAATGAATGAAGAATAGGATTTAGGTATAAAATTTTATTCAAAGGGAAAACGCATGAGGAGGAGGAGTGAAGGTTGTTTGGCCTTCGTTTACAGGGAAAATTGATACTAAAATATTTTGATACAATAAGGCATAACCTTTTTAAGCCGTAAAAATGTTTTTCATTCAACCAACTTTCCCTTTCTTTTGCCAGCCTTTATTGTTCTCATCATGCCGAAATCCATGTTCGCGTGGTGCTACTCTACTGCTGGCGGCGGCTCGTGTGAGAAACGGACTTGTTGAAATCATGATTCATGATGATATTGAATCAAGCCATATTCCCCGAGACACAATAGTTACCTAGGAAGATTGATGGAAGATGCTCCCCTCAAAACCCATTATTTTTTAATCTCACTCTTGACAAGGTAATACTTTATAACTGTTTATTATTAGTTTGAACCAACTTTTCTGAAAGAGCGACAAACATTGTTAAGATTACTTTGGAGGATAGAGCAATCCTCTCCTTTTTCATTTCCTAATGTCATAAAGGTCATATAAAGTTTTTAAGGTTAGACGCAAAGAAAGACTAATACTTTGTGCCATCAAAGAGGCGAGAGTAAAGTAAAACTCCTTCATCTTCCCCTCTCCCTCCATGCATATTATTCAAGAGAAAATATTTCCTGTGTAATACCATGATCCATCCACAAGAGAAAGTGAGTATACTTATTGGGAATAATAACTTGTTCTTGTATATAACTCCAACTAACAAGAGAGAGAGAGAGAGAGAGAGTGAGAGAGATGAAGGGAGAGGGTGAAATGCTAGCGTTCATGTATGCCGTATGCATATTATAGTGGTCGTCATAAATTCTTCAGTTGGCCATAAACCTCAGGTCATTATTCACTATGAAAGTGGCTGGAAAAGTCGAACCAACAAGGAACCAAGGAAAAAGCACACTTCGTCTTTGGTTCCGGCGGAGTGGTGTTTCACACCACAGGCCATACATAATATACATAGGTAGCTGGAGATGTTGGTTGGAGGTTTGACGTGAGAGAGAAAGTGAGTGAGTGACTTGAGTTCTCTGGTAAAAGATGAGGGAATTCGTCACTGGGTTTTACAGGCTGGATCTGGATCCCACCGTGGTGATGGTGTCGCTCCCACATACACACGTACACTTTAGCACCTAATAAAAAGGGCATCATTGCTCTCAGTCCACACCTCTCTACGTCTCCATCGATACCTCCTCTATCCACATCACTCTAAAACCACAATCTACACCGGTGGCCATTTAAGGGAATGTGCCATTGTTTGTTTAAACTTTCATATAGCCCAGCTGGCCGGCTGGTCAAGACGCCTGTCAGGAAAGTGTTGACTGACTGACGAAGGAGCTAGCAGCATTTTTGACTTTTACAGTTAATCAGGATAAGGTTCACTGACAACCGGTGCTGAGAATTTGCTACTAACGAGCACCCAGCATCACTCACAATTAGTGCTCTGCTAATTGTCATTATCCCCAAGTAGCCTGCAGTCTGCATGCATCCAACATATGCTGTCTAACCATAAATGCTATACTTATATACATATCCTGCCTGCTTGTTAAAAGACATTTTCCTGCCGTCGTGCGACTCGAATTGGTTCGTGTCTCCTCTCTTTCACCCTTCTCTCTAGTGACAAACATGGCATGATAAATTCTGACTCTAAATACTAAAATTTGAATTAAAAGCTTCAAAATTGGAACTCAAATACAATTTCTAGACATACGCGAAATACTGGAGCAACACAAAGGAGAGAAGAAGAGTCCAAAGGAAATGTATACCTTCGTAAGACTTTCTCCTTTCCACGTTCACCATTTTTTTTTGCTTCTTTCACTTTCCACTCCGCTTAAGTGTATAAATATTCAATGGACTAGAGAGACTGGCAAAATGGACTCTATGTGTATATGAATGAACTAGAAACCCACTGCACTGCTCTGCTGCGTTCCGTTGTGGACATATCGCATATAAATGATAAATATGCAAATCTAGTAAGACCATGGTCTAGTTACTCTTCTTTATTTCAATAAGGCGGTTCCGTCCGACTAAAAGGGAAACTGGGAGAAGAGCGAAGCGAAGGCGTAAAAGCGTGGAGGGAGTTAAATAAGACTCGCTAATTTCATATTCTTTGAAAACGCTGCCATTTTAGAAACGAATATTATCAGCTTTTCTCATTACTCGTCAGAATCAACGTCCTCCTTTTTAATTCTACTTTTTTTGTCGTTCATTTTCATATAAATGGATTTAAAGGCTCCAGGAGACTAAAGTAACAAAATGGACGAGAAAGAAGCACAAGCACAATTTGAGACTTTCATGTGATATGTCTCATAAGCAGATTTTTTTTGTCTTCAAAAACTTTCCATATAGCGAGTCCATTTCTGAACTTGGGAACAGGTGTAGCATGTTTCCCCCCGATATACGAACGAACGACCTACACTTGGGAAATGATTTTGTCAAAATAGTGTCAGACAAAGTCACTGCTGCTGTGAATACCTATTTAGTGGAGGGCGACGTCGACGACGCCACAAATGGAAAGAGCTTGTCTATCTGAATCTTCTTCTTTATTATTCCTGTTCCATTTCCACTTCATCTCCTCTCCCTTTTTCAGTTGGTGGTGGTGGAATAAACGAACGAGGAAATGTTGGAAGCAGAGGATAATTATGTGTATGGATGTTGAAGTGACACGTAAAGATGTTCATGTAAAGGCGTAGGACACTTTGACAGCGGAGCAAAACAGTATGCCATTATCTTATTTCGCGAGCATCGAGCATTGCACGGCGGCGGAGCCGAGGTCTCCATTAGGTGCTCACTCCGTGGATAATATTCCCTTCACATTTCCCATCAAAACCAATGTTGTCATATACGCCATCCCGGATCCCTTTCTTATGTTCCCGTGTTGCCATCACCTCTCTCTAGCATCACCAGAGACCAGCATATGACGCCACGATGACTATGAGCAAGCAACAACGCAACGCACGACAACAGCAGCAGTCCATGAACTGTCAGTCTTTAAAGAACGTGCATAATGCAAAACGTACAATTGGGAAAATGGCTTCTTCATACTTTCAATTCATTAAATATGCATTAAAAAGCCTTGAAATGGAGGTACTCCAAGTGGCGTGGAATGCGTATCTACACAGCATGAAATAAGTTGGTGTATTAAAAAGGCTGGCGCGGCCGGAGGGAAAGAGACAGTTTTTCGGACAAGAGGGGATATAAACTAGAATCCCTTCTAATTGAATTGGGTAACAGAGCCAAACAAATTTCCAGCTTTGTTTCAAAATCACACTCGAAATGAGAGTGTGGTGTCCGGGCTCAAGCAAAGAAGAAAAAAAACGACTGTGATAATAGTTAAGTGGAGAGAGAGAGAGAGAGAGAGAGAGAGGAAGTGGAGGAGGATACTTTCTTTCCTCGCCAGAAACATATCCTGACTTTCTTCCCACTCCACACGCCTACCCCGTGTCAACTGCGAAACTGGTAATGAATAACGAGAAACTAGCATTACACTTCCCCCTCCTCCCCACCCTTACACGTTCACATTCACTACAGTTTGCTTGCTTGCAATACCAACTTTTCGTGAAGTAAAGTCTGATTTGTCATTTGTCATATGTATGGCCATAATTCAATAAGCTGGCTCAGTCAGTCGACTCTTACTTGGAGAAATTTTGCTTCACTCACGCTCACGCTTCGTTACACTAGCTAGACTGTATCAAAAGTCGCCTACAGCATATATTTTTTGTTAGAAAAAAAAAACGAGACGACAAAGGAAGAACCTTCATGTACTACTACAACTTTGTACTAGGTTTTGTAGTTTCAGCATATTTCGACAACTGCAATTAAGCAATAAACTGTGTTCGCCAATCATTTTAACCGGTGCACCCCATATATCTCACGCTCTCGCACTAAACGTATGTGTACACAATGCCGAGTGAGCAAAATGGGCTACCTTTTATGAACATGCTTATTACGACGGACCGAAACTACTTGGATGGCATTTTCGAAAGGTTGTTGGTTGGTCTCGCCACCGTCACCACTAACTACCGCTCACTGCTCAGAAAAGTGGAGAGAGTCTATCCAGAGGGTCATAAAAAAGTTGGTCATACTACGTAATGCGAAGAGATCACTTTTCTGGCGGATTACAACAACACACACACACACACAACACTGGTGTGGTGGTGGTGATAATGAAACATTACTACCACCGAAATAACAGTGTATCCAGAGTCAGAGACAGAGAGAGAAGTGTATTACACATCGATCCTCCGCCACTTTTCCCGAAACCCATTTCCCGTAGGTGGTTTCTCCATTATTTCCTCCAAAAATGGAATACCTAATATTTGGATTTGTGTTTGGGTGGCTGAAAACAATACGCCGCCGAGTTGAAATTAACTGTATGACATACCTTTTGGCTGGCTTTCCTTTTGTTTCTCTTCTTCTGAAAGGTTTGTCGGCCGTGCGTGTGTGGGCCAAGTCATGCTTTGGGGATTTTTGTAGTGTGCATATAACTCGGTGGATGTCCCTATTCCCATCCCATCACATCTAACATTTATTGAGCATTGTGTACATAATAAGGGACACATTGGAACATTGGAATGTTTGCAATCCGCCTTCTCTCCCCCCTTTGAGTAAAAACCTCTTCACTTTCCCCTTTTGAAAAAGAGACTCTTGTATACCCATCCATTAAGACTGCCTTGGCTTCACAACATCTCCTCTGACGAACACTTTCACCTTATTATTACTACAAGTATTATTTTTATTATTATAGGTATGCATATCTGAGCATGAAATGGGAGAAGAAACACGGTATGTGTGCTCCTTTTCCTTCGCGGTGGTGGTGATATGATGGCTACGTACGTACGTACGACGACGTCCTACGTACTCACTTTTGGGGGCTAGAAGTTTATACGGAGGAGAAATGTCGTCGTCGTCGTCGTCTCGTGTGTATGATGATAGAGAGTCGGAATTCATGTGCAATTTTACTCCCAGCGTCAGCATATATCACATCAGAAAGAGGAATTGAATGCTCTTCCAGCAGGCATTATCCTCCTGCATGACTACGTGACAGGGGAAAATGTTCCACCCAAAATTATCCCATCTTCCTTTTCCCCAGCAATATTATCTCCGACGTAGTAGACCATGCATGGAGCGGAGCGGCGGAGAGGTGTATATACCCACTGACTCACCGGTTTTTTTTCAGGAATGGAAAATGATGATGCTTTCTCAACAACTCCGGAAGGAAATGCCCTATTTTTCACTATACAACATCATCATCATCATCATCACCTTGATACCCTGGAATCCATGGAGATATGGCAAATAATAAGAACGTTACTAAAACCCCGTGAGACTTTTAAACTACCTAGCTCGAAGGCCTCTAGGCATGCATGCCAACTTGTGAGCCTATTTATGACATTGGACTCGTCGTAGTAGCTCTGCTCACAACTTTAAAATTTCAGTTTTTTTTGTTGTTGCTCGTGACCAATGCGACTATTTAAAAATGCCAGGGACTTTATTACAGCTTTATTATTACAGCGAGTGAGTGGTGGTGTTAACCCTTGTTTGATATATATTTCCACGATAAGACTTATCGATATCCCCCAGTGTTGCCAAAAGAAAGAAGCAAAACATAATAATCAGAGATAGTATCACTACTACTGCTCCACTTTTATTCCGGGTTTGAATAGGGACAGAGTCACAGTTACACACAAACAGGCTCGATGATGCCACTAATCCTCTTACGGTATGTAAAGTGAGCGTGTGGCGACGACGACCATCCATGTTAGGCAATATTCAGAGAGAGAGAGAGAGAGCGAGAGCGAGAGGATTTTAAAAAGTCAGATTTTGTCTTAAAGTGTATCTTTGACTGGGCCTCTATGTACTTTATCCGACCCGGAATTGTCGCAGATGTCTCCTCCCGATAGTCTAATGTTCTCTAGTGGTACAGCCTGCTCCCGGAGAAGTCGTTTTTCCCCAGTTTACGGGATAAATTAAAACCTTATGTGCACACTTCCTTGTCACCCTTTTATCATTGGGATGATGCTACTACTCATGAATAGTTAAACTTTCTTTTCAGCTAGCTGTTTTACTAGCAAGAGAGAGAGAGAGGGGCGAAAAAATACCCTTGCCTCGTGTCGCCGTCTCTATATAAAGTTCCATATTATTGTATGTTATATAAAATCTTCCTTCTTTTTTTTAAATTCGCATGGAACGCTTTTTTAAATGTACATTCTATTCTATAGATACGTATAATATCCCGTTGCTAAGCCTTATTGATTACTCCTTTCACGAGAGTCAATGAATTTCCGAGAAATGCCTTTTTAGACTGTATAAATTGTCTGAAAGTCTTGACACTCGGGGGTAACATTTTAAGCCTCTAATAGTATCCGTGGCTCCATACATACACATAAAAAGAGTGTTTCCCTAACACTCCCTTCTTTGCATGGGAAGCCCCTTTTCTGGAGTTGGTTGGTATCAGCTCGAGAATTTGATGTTACCATCAATATTTTAGTTGCGTCATTTAGGGAAATGTGGAATGAGTCAGCAGCATCATAATCTCGTAGTGATAAAATAAAACATGACTTTTTAGACTGTCTCGAATCCGATCCGCGTGTTCTTGTGCAACGGGAACGGGAGCGAGCGAGCAGCAGCAGTACCACGAGGGAGTGATGTTTGCTCACTGATTATGAGTTTGCAATTCAAACGAGTTCGATTCCCAACCCGAGTATAAACAATGGAGGGGAGTGGAGCATGCAAAGTGAAACAAGATGAAGATAAAAATTAAATTTTAATTACAACGAACACGGGGAAATATGCTGTTGGCGATAAAGGTTCTCTTACTTAACTTGTTTTTTTTGTTTTTGCAAACAAAATTATTGGCCATCTGCATCCCACACACACATGCACACACAGAGTTTCCATCCTGGGCGATGGAACAGCATGAAAACCGAACGAGTTCGAGTAAGTAGTAAAGTGGGCCAGCCAACTGTACTCACTCACTCACACAGTCACACTCACACTGCAGCATAGGAACAACTACTAAAACACTAGACCTTGTTTCACTAACTTTCACTACTGTAGAAAGTTGAACAAGAAAAATTTTTTTTTTCGAGTAAGTCTGAACATGAACCCACAAAGTGAACATATCCGCCGGCGGCGGCACGGACATTATTATGTGCATTTTGCACGCTTCCAAGAAGCTCGCATGAATTAGACCAGTTAGAGTAGAGAGTATACAAGTGTGGTATGTGGTGACTATCAATTACAGTCCTGAAATTACCTGACTACACACATACATACTAGCCCAGTTTTCTCTGAGCATCCGGTCCTTCTTGCCGTGGTTGCTTGCTTGCTCTCCAATGAGCAAACTGTGAAAATTGATTAGGTTTGCTGGAAGAAGAATAATATTTTATATGCATCACAAGGAGCCGGTTACGATAAACTACATATATGTTAGTATGTGTGTTTGGACACATTGTTTGCGCTACTATTATATTATTATTATTATTATTACTACAAGTAAATGACCATCCGTTAGTTCTTCTTCTCCTCTCGGAAAATAAGCGCAATTCAATTTATTCCTCTGCTGCGAAATTGTGTGACAGGGCTGACATGCTCGTGTTGTGTAATCATGACAAAAAACTAAACTATTGCTGCTCCTCTGATCATATTTTCCATGCATCCATTACTCGTACTTTTTCTACTGCAGAGTGCTCGCTCACTACCACTACTGTAGCAAGAACCACCATCATGCTAAACGTACGTTAAAGTACATTGTACTTAGTAGTCAGTATATCTCTACGGACACCACCATTTGATTTTTGAATGGGAAAACCCTTTGTAATTTCCAATTTATAGGAGACTGGTAAGTGGTTCTGGCCGTGGCTAGTAGTAGCTTTGCTCGCCCTGCTGCTATAACTTTTCTCCAAAAGCTAGTGATATACTCTGACTGGTGCTCTCACATCAGAACATAATATCTCTCCGGCTCACAAACTCGTGCTCTTTGATTCATTCGACATATAACGAAATCTGCAATTTCATTAAGCCGCAAAGGATCCCGTGCAAAATCAATATTGGCTATTGAAGCTGTAACGGGGAGGAGGAGGAGAGGAAATGAGAGTGAAAATATTATGTAGACCGTGGGACACCAGTCCAACCAAACCACGGACGGACGGAACTCTCTCTCTCTCTCTCTCTCTCTCGCTTTCTCCCTCTTTCCTCTCCTCCTCGTCAACTTGGCCTTTTGGAGAGTGGAAGTGGAGTGATATATGGGGGAAACATGGGACATGGGAGGGGTCCCCACTTAGCCATGTCTAAATGTTTTTCTCAAGATTTGAGAATCAAAAAAGACTGAAAAATGTGTGTGTGTGTATATACACAAGCTGGAGACTTGTTCTGCTCTTATATCGACTCAGTATGTTTTTTTTGTATTTTTATGGACAAGAAAGTACGCCAGAGATGCTGTCAGGGAGGAAGAACTGCAAGCTAAGCAATTTATTTATTGCTGGGCGTTTTTTCCTAAACTTTTGTTTCGATTCAGATAAATTGCCCATGCTTCAAGTCTCTCCAGGAATATCTGGAGAGGAGGAGTTGCGTGTTGCAAGTACGTAAAGTATATTGCCATTTTTTGTAGTTGCTGATGTTACATAAAAATATATTACGATTAGGATGAGGTAATGTGCCCTCTTTACGGACGTACTACAAGGGAACGAGAGTGAGCACTTCCGGAGAATGTACACATATATTTTCCACAAAGTTGAGAATGAGAGAGCGATGAAAATTTGGTGTTTTGTAAGCATTTCCTCGTTTTTCATCCCACATTTTAAGGGAGGAAGAAGAAAAAAAAACTCTCGGCTAGTTGTTTTAGTTGCCCATGTCGTGGGTCCAAATTAATTTCTAAAAGTAGTCATATCGCCATCCGGGTTTTGTATCATCATCATCGTGATGTTAATGTTTTATCGCTTTATACTCCGCATCACCCATTTCTATAAAAAGAAATGCTAAATACCACCACCATACCACTAGCAGCACTGACAATCCTAGAACCGCTATCATAAAAATAATGGGCGTAGTAGGTAACTTGTACAGCAACAACAAAAAATGCCGAAAGGGACACAAACTTGATGGGGTAGGTTATTCAATTTCAAACTCTATAATCGGTATTCTCCCTTTCGGGGGAGGGGGGCAAGCGGTTAGCCCTTTTCTTTTTGCACCAGCAAAAGGTCCCCATTGTATACATCTGCACGACTCAAATCCGTTCCGTAGTAGTAGTAGTAAGTAATGAATTTAGAACTCTGAGCTTCAATTTAATGACAGTTGGAGTGTCCCTTACGTCAGCGATGCAACGTATTTTAAAAGAAAAATGAATTTTTTTAGTACTCTGCTGCATACGCTGACAGGACTGTGTGGAGAGCGTGTTGGGGGAACCCTTTTTTGTCTGGATGAAGAAGATGAAAAAGCATAAAAGTAAGCACAATGAAACATAAAAAACGTTTGTTTTATTATTATTTGATGGTGAAATCGATATCCTCCAATGGATCCTAAATTGATTCCAATTTCAAGCAAAATAGGAAGAAAAAAAATTGAGCCTGGTGCTGCTGCTCCGGCTTTTTTGTTTTATATTTGCTAAAAAAAAGATTGAATTTCATGAATAACATATAAACTCTCCATTTTGCTTTGGTAAATTCTTTTGATTCCAAAGGCAAAAGTTTTCCCTTCCAGAGTTTTCCAAAGAACGGGAAAGTGGGGTTGAGAGCAAGGCAAGGAAGAGGAAAAAGGAGGGGAATGGAGTAGTCCAAAAGTGGAAAGTGTCTCTGCATCCACATCTTCAAAAAGAATCTCATATTTTCCCGTGCAGAGTGCATAAAAAAGTATGAGGATTTTGAGAATGCATGTCTAAGTTGCATATTATTCCCAGGAAATTTAATCGTCTTGTCTTTATTGCACTTTACTTGCCAAGAAAATGTAAAAAAAAAATTGAACGCACGTATATATATTTTCAGGCATATATATTCTTGTTAGTCCCTATCAACCTTGGTAATATCCTTCATTCAACGATCTCTGATCTCTGGCCTAGCTGCTCCTCCGCCGCTATATCAGATCTGCGGATCCGTTGAGAGTGCCAGTAGTGCCGAGTTGCAGTGGTGGTGGTGGAGGTGGTGGTGGCGGAGGCACCGAGAGACGAGAAACGGAGGGGAAACGGTGGTATAGTGCCTCGTCGCCCATGACTCCAAGGGTTTCCCAATATATATTATTTTAGCTGGTGGTTAAAACCGGTTGTATAAAGTTAAACCATGTTTTTATTTCAATCTGGAATAATAATTTTCCCCCGTTCATCTCGTAACGCGCTCGTTCCCATTCCAGACATGTAGCACCCTTTCCCCATTTCTCACGAATGGCCAATATAAGATTCCATACTTGTTCTGATACGATGAGCCTTTCTTTCTGGAAAAGGGTTGGTTGGTGGTGGTGGATGGAGTGTGTGTGCAATGCTCCCAGCCAGACATATCTATACTGATGATGATGAGCACTCTATATACACGACGTAGAATGTATAGAAAAAAGCTCTCTCTCTCTCCGTCTCTCTCTTTGTGTGTCCTCAACTCCTTTCCATTTTGCTCCGCGAAACTCTTGGATTTCCATGGAAAAGCAGATTTTTAGTGGAATCCTTAGCTTTAATGTTAAACATGCCTGGACAGAATTTCAAGCACTGTTGCTTCCTATCTAATACTACTCCTACGACTCTTCCATTTATTCCACAGAGGGGAACTGTGGAAACTCTGGTCGATTCTACCTTTTGGTGCCATCAGATAAGTATTAGTATTCCTTTCCACTTGTCCAAAACCAGATGTATCAATTATCAAGTGAGTTTCAGAGAGAGCTCAACTGTAAGTCAAATAATATTATGTATTACTGATTTTAGATTACCACATATCTCCACCTTCTGCCTCGCTCCCAATTTCTCCCATCCAACTCAACTTGAAGAACTTGTAATGAGTCGAGTGCCTCTGTCTGTCGGTATATCGAAAGCTTAATGTCATTGCATTATACATTTGCATGAAAGGGATTGATTTCCCCCCACAATTTATCCTTTCCATCTTTTTTTTATGTAGATGCAACTTTGTGAAAACTTATTGCGAGCAAGCCTACTAACTAATAATATATGTATTGTATTACCAACAAGGTCCCCGCTTTCTCCTCCGCCCGTCCCTATCGTCAGTCTGATCAGAGAGAGTAACGAGCAGAGCAGCAAAAAATAATTACTTTTGACGTGAACTTAATCACACCAGATTTATCTCCTTTGGGGAATATTTAATACATATATGCAGTGGTGGTGTCCATGTCCACGCAGTGATCCGGAGTTGGGGAGAGGAAGAAAGCTCGTTACCGATCAAATGTGAAGTAACCAAAAAAAACGGCAAGGGGGAAAAGTGTCCATTTACTCGCCACACAATCCCTGGAAAACTCACAAGGGAAGGGAGCATGTACCCACAATAAATAGCTCCATATACGTGCTTTGCTCCTTACTATTGGACTGATTCTGATGAGAGCGTGGTGGTCGACAGAGGAGTATTAGCTGCCGAGATTCGTGTTGGATCAGCGTAACGGACCTCATTCAGTCGCACACCATAGCTCTCTCAGAGTTGATACAAATCCGCAACAAGAATTGGAATCAAAGACCACAAAAGGAAATATATTCATCCAGGAAAATCTCTGAAGCTAACAGACTCAGACAACCAAGTAGTAGTAATAGTAGTAGTAGTAGTAGTGGCTCTAGAGTGTAACACCATACTGTCCACATTAGCAGCAGTTTTTTGTGAGGAAAAAGAAAGAAAAAGCGCTCTGGTAAGCTGAGATGGCTAACCAAGAAGAGTTGCACCACCACCACTACTACCACCACCGCACACAACATCAGACACTAGACCCTAGCCTGTAAAAAAACGGAGACTTTCTCCTGCTTTCACTTTTTCTCCACCAGGAATCCCAACACGGCATTCCCCCATCTTGACTCACGGTTTCTATAAAAATGATACTTGTAACCAGTGCCAGTCCCATTGAAATTGCTGGGATTTAAAAAAAAATATTTCTCTCCAGTAAGCTAATTTATTTGAAGAGGAGAAGAGATAGAGATTGCAAGATTTATCTGAAAATATGTTGTTCCTAACCGAGAAGCAATAAGTTGAAGTGGGGTCTTGAATCATGGAACAGAGCAGAACACAGAAGGTAGTTGAACAAGGCTGGAAGGCTATTGAGATTTTTTTTCTCTAGACACTTGACTTGATGATACAGTGGATGAGTTGATGAGTAGATTGTTAAGGGAAATATACACGAGAGAATTTTTTTTCTTTTGGAGGATACACAACCTTCTGCAAAAATGGTAGAATCAAAATTGAAGGCTGTTTGCCGGAGGAAATTACTATCATTAGGCCTCAATCAAAATTTCTTGCTTGGTTCGTACCTGCTGCTACTGAAATTTTGATATCGTGATGTAATTCCCAGCGAGGTAAAATAAAATAATATAATTGTGCGCCTTTCTTTGCGTTTTTTGTGGGGATCAAAATTCGTCGTCTTTTTTGCTGCCTCTCCCGTGACACTTTTCCCCTTGAAATTGATAATAATAATACGTGGTTTGGGGGAGTGAAGGAACGATGGTGGTGGTGGTGAGTCAGACAAAGAAAGTTCATCAGCCGGTTTTTTACTTTGGTCTTTTTTTCTGGGAATGTAAATCACGGCAAGATGCCAACCTTCCGTTACACACTCCATCATCACCATTATCAGCTCTATCATGCAGCCTTCCGTTCCCCCTCTCCCTAAGAGGGGAAATAACAAGGTTGAAATGTGCAGTGTGAAAGAAATGTGTGGGATGGGAGTAAGGGAAATCCCCTTTCCCGTGGAAAACTCTTACTTTCCTCCCAATTTCCCACAGAGTTTCTAAGAAATCTGAAAGAAGAGAGTGGAAAAAATGGAGACGCGCAAATAGTACTCTCTGGCTTATTTCCCTCTTGATCTAATCGTAAATAGGACCAATGCTCCGATACTAATCACTCGAAGATGGGACTACTGCACACTGCAGCCCTTTCCCTGCCCAGAATACTGATTACCACACTTTCACCATTTTTTTTTCTTTTTCCTCCACTCCGCTCCTTCCACTTCCTCCCGTCCGCACAATAAACATGGTACTATGCAATGGTCGTATGAATTGGCTGTTTCAGGTTTTGATGAGGTAGGGCATACAAAGCACGCTCTGATTTCGCCTCCATTTTCTGGATAAATGGTTACACCTTCGCAGGGACGGTCGGTTGGACAGGCCCAAGATGCATTGTATATACCTTTATGAGTATATTGGATATAGGGGACAGCGGATTCCGTCAGTGAATAGAGTTTCTTCTGACGTCTTGGCTTTTCTTTTTGCTTTTGAAGAGGGCTCTTTGGAATGTTGATTAAAGGAAAAAGACGATTAGGTGGGCAACCCCCAGTGAGCATTTTTGTGTAATTAGTGTAAGACCACTCAAGGCGTGCCAAAGAGGGATTCTGGCCAGAACAAGTGGAGAGGAGTATAGAGCGCAATTGGGAATCAGGGAAAGGTCCTCAGAGAAGCAGCCCGGAATTTCAACGGAATTTCTGGACTTTTTTTTTGAAAACTCTATGATTATGCATATTTTGAATGTCCTTCTGCAAGGTCCGCGCAAAGTGGTGTAATAAGTAATGTCTATTCGGACCATATTGATTCAACCTGTCTCTCACTCACTCGTCACTTTAGTTTTTCGTAATTACACGCGCAATCCGCAATCAATATTATTACGCTCCCCAGCAGCTTAGTTGCAGTTGCAAAATCTATAGGAGGGCTAAAAGTGGGATTGCTTAAATCTGCAACAAACCCAACCGTTGACTTACTATGGCATGATGTGTGTGTGTGTGTGCAAGTTGGGAATAATGGAATCAGTCAAGTGTACAAAATCAATAGAAGATTTTGATGGGGAAAACTTGTGTGGTAGTAGTAATTAGGGTTCTTCCTCTACTTGGGTTGCGAGTGTGGCTCAAATTGGCCAATTTTATGGGAACTGAAAACGTGCAATTCACCTGGGGCCCGGGGAAAATTTTATGGGATTTATCATTTGTAAAATAAATTACAGCAGAGAGGGAGGGGGGAGAGGGGGGGAGATAGCTAATTTAAAACTTTTTACAACCCTCCTCGTGATCAATTACATGAACAACGAATCAAGCCGTTTCCTACTTCTTTGAACCACCTTTTCTTATCCGAAAGGGATTCCTTGCTTCAGCAGTGACTGTTTTTATGCGAATAGTTGTAATTTTTATTGCTTCCATTACCAATTTAATTCGGGGGACAGAGACAAAGGAGAGCGTTTTACGAGGGGCATAAATGGGAATTGAACTGGCCCATATTGTGCACACGACGCGACCGACGGAGAAAGAAAGAGGTAAGGGACGAGCAACGCCAAGTTTTATGATTCACCTGTTAGCAGGTTGCGTTGCTGTTGTCCCTGAGCACAGGACGTAATTGAAAGGCTAAAGAATTCATAGATACACGACAACAACAACACTCCCAACATGCCGTAAATGACTTTGCCTACTACCAATATCCTACAAGGAGAACCGAAGACATATTTCCAGTTGTATTGTAATCTTCTTTGACGCTGCCTTCCCCATTTTTACAAGGTTTAGTAATAATCACAACGAATTTTTGTACTAATTTAGTCAGACAGGGCAGTTAGTTCATGGCCAGTTTTTGCCTAGATAATAGAAGGACTACTGGCATTCTGTCGTTAAAAACTCCTCAGCCAAGAGTAAAGATTAAATAAGTAAGAGGTGGTTTTAATTCCTCCTCAACTGCCCCATAGCAGTGTTCTTCTCTCGTAGAGAGCGAATGAGCCCGACAAGTGTAGGTATATCCTTTTAACCTGGTTTTCACTATGCCCCATTTGAAATTCATATGAGGGGACAGGTCGACCCAACTTTACTTCCCATCATCTTGCGCCCACGTTCGTTCGTTACCATTTTGCCATTTTGAAATACAGGTGTTGGATGGAGCTGAGGGCTGGTGAACTGCTGCCAGAGCTCCCCTTATTTGCATACCCTTTTAGCCATCCATCCTTCGGAAACTTTTAATTTGATCACTTTCCTTTAATTAGAGATGATGTCTGGGCGAAAAAAAACTCCCATTAGGACTATTACGCCGATGAAGAGGGAAGAGGAGGGAGCAAGCAAGCATCTGCTCGAGTCGTAACTGACTGCCTGCTCATCATGGCCACAGTCCTTTCACCTCGCAGTCTCTTTCCCCCACACACTCTCGCAATCAGTTTCACACGACGGGCTGGATGGGCTCAGGTAGGAAAGTGCCGAGATTGAAGTGTGTTTCCCCTTTACAACCATTTCCAGTTCTGCCTGACACTCTCAATTTATCTCAAAAATGCAAAAATGGGCTGCTAGACCAACCCATTTCCTTTTAGACTGGTGGCGTTACATTACCAACCACCGCACACTTTCATCCCGAGCTTTAAACCCTAATATTCTCTGTTTAAGAGAGGGTGGTTGGTTGGTTGTGGCTGTGTGTGTGCTTGAATTGAATGTTGTCTCTTGCGAGAGGAAATTGATTGGGAAAGACTTGACAGACAGGTTGACTTGGAGTGAGACTATCATGTCTCAAATGCAAATGCGGTGGTGTTTACTAATGAAGAATAATAAAAGCTTTATTACAGTGTTGGTACCTGAGCGATATATTTTATTTCCGAAAGCGCATCCGGACTCCGGATCACGACTATTACATTTTACACCACTCTTGTCACACACACATATACACACCTTGCTTCTATTAGGGTTTTGGAGAGCGCTCTCTCGATCTGTCTTCTCGACTCAGCCCTTCAGAAATCGTCTCTCAGCTCAGTCCGGGTTATGCTAATTCCGTGTCCTCTTTCTCCCTCTCTCTCTCTCCGTTTTACAACGAAATGTGCATTTGTGGTTCATGCCGCCGCTTTATTGCTAATAGTATTAAACGGGATGAAGTGCTTTAGTTGCTGTCACTTGCATTTTACAACTCGAAAATGATGTCGCGTCTACCTAGCAGAGCTACCCTTTCAACTAACCCCCAACATTTTATTATATATCCCCAAAGCGTGCGTGGTCGGAGTTCCACTTTGTATTCAACGGAGGAGGATCATGTCAACCAAACCATTTCAGTTTCTTAAACAACCGTAACTTGGTTGGACTAACCCGACGGACGGACGGACGGACGGGATTCTTACATTTCCCCATGTTACTCCAACTACGCCCTTAGAGCCTTATCAAAACACATAAACAATTATCTACTTTCTCCTCTGCTGAATATTGGCAAAAAAAGCGTTATATTTATTTAACATGGTGACACTCAATCATCATCCCTCTAGTCGTAAGGGAAAAGCCTAAAAGGTCATAAACGAACCACGGGGTACGGTTCAAAGACGAAACATGTAACTATGTATTATTATTTTCTAGTAGCAACACCACCTTGGGTGTCTTGTCATAAAAAAATTTCGGAGCTTTTTTACCTTTCCTAACCGTCGTGTTCGTCTTGGAACCTGGATGTGCAAGAAGTGGGGGAAAATGGAATTAGAGGCTCAACTGGGATATTTTCCTCGCCCTCTTAGATGGGGGATGGCCAGTTGGAGAAAGCGCTCCTTACTTCTTTGTCATATGTCGAAATGTGTCTCGAAAATGGGCTCATATGGCATAACTATCTACCTGAGTGATTACAACCATTTTCTCAGCTCTTTAACATGTCCCAGCGCTACCCTCAACGGGGTTCGGGACGTAACGCTACTCTCTAGTATAATATACGTATAAATAAGTATAGTTAGTTGGAGTCAGGAGAGTCGTTATTCCAGAGAGAGAGAGGTAGGAAGTTTAGGGAGGGAAAGAAGGGTTCGCGGACTGTGTAACAGTCATTTGTTGACACCTGCCATAAGTCAGGGTAATTGATAGATCATATAACTCTGGGAAAATGAACTGGAAGGGTATAACTGGGTCGGTTCATCAACTCCGCCCTCTTCTCCGCCGCCGTTGTCATCGTCGTAGATTAACGAAACCAGTAGTTTTTTTTAAATTTGATGAGGGTAGAAATACTACTCTAGAAAGCGAGTGGGAGAGGGGAAAGAGGAATGTGGAATGAAACCGAGTGGGAATCGAGAGTTTTGGGAAGAAGAATGTCGAAGAATGATGTGGTGGTCTGCTTACCTTGGAATGGACGTGGGTGAGTGGCACTCCCGAGTTGGTCCTACCGGCCGGGGCAGAGATGACCATGCGGTGATTGGATACGGCCAGGAAAGAGACGAAACTGAGGAGGGCAAAGTAGAGAGTGAAAACGAAAATCCCAAAGACAACAGTTTTCCTCCAAATGTGACCACTGTTGCGATGATGTCCGTAGTGATCCCGTTTGCTCTTCAGGTTTGATTGTTTTTGAAGGGGGCAGTAGCTTGCCCCGCAGAGGAAGCAGGAGCACAGCCGACGTGACCACCAAAATTTTGTCATGGTGCCTACTACAACTAATTATTATGCATTATAATCCTAAAATCTACTTCTCCTCCTCCTCCTCCTCACTAGAAATCCTTTTAACTCTAGTGGATTCTCCCTTTTTCTCTATTTCCCCGATAATAGCGAGGAGGTACGCTATCCTATTATAGACTAGACTATTCTGGTAGTATTTTCTCCCCGCTTGCCTTCTCCCTAGCAAATTTAGCTTTTGTCTTTAGCCTAAAGTAGTGGATGAGGATGTACCATAAACAGAGTGGCACACAGAGTGAGTATAGTTGAGTATAACCACAGGCAGGCGAGTATAGTATCAAGTAAGCAAGCTGTAAGCAACAGAGCCGAAAACAAATGGACGATCAAGTACCGAAACGAGATCCTTATTTACCTTTTGTATAAAAACACAATGGGAACAACTATTTCAATTAGAGTGGAGGTAGATGACGATGATGAAACTAGAGCAATTTATTAACTCCGCGGAAACCCCTCTTCGCTGAGTACTCTCTCTCTCTCTCCGTCTCTTGCTCTCTGTTTATTTAGTGTATATCTATATAACGCTATCTCGCTCTCTATCCACGGGTGATGATTCCGTGTGCAAATATCTCTATATATGTCATACTTTGGAGTAGTAATAATAATAATAGTTATAGTAATATTCTATTGCCTCGGAACGTAATCTCTCTCTCTCTCTCTCTCTCTTCGCGTCCCTTCTTCCACTCAAATATTTACTCTATTTTTCCCCCTATTTAAAGCGTTATAGCACCTAGTTCTCGACGATAATTTTGTAGCAGTTTCTCGGCTTTTAGATTTTTTTATTTTTAGAAAACGGCTTCCCTTTTAAAATTCAATCCCTTTTTAAAAACCTGTTAATTTTCAGACTATTTAATTTCGTAAGCAGAATTGCATCGCTCATGTAATACTTTGCACGGCTGACGTTATCGCATGATTACAAAAAGGAAGCGTTCCTCTCTTAAAGAAAAACAATAATGACTTTTGCTAAGTTTCACTTTCACTTTAAAAAAGTTGTTATTCTCAGTACGAATTCATTTGTCCAATTGGTTTTCGATCGGAATTGTGCTAGAACGTAGAGTAATATTGTAACCAATGTTTTAGTATTTTTTTTACAGCGAGATGAAAGAACGTAGTCTATAGTCATGTATTTTTAAATGGCTAAGATTTTTTTTTTTGAAAATTTGTTTCCAGATTACTTTCGTTTCCTGTCTTAATTACTTTTTTTTTTTTTTACAGCGAGATGAAAGAACGTAGTCTATAGTCATGTATTTTTAAATGGCTAAGATTTTTTTTTTTGAAAATTTGTTTCCAGATTACTTTCGTTTCCTGTCTTAATTACTTCTCATCGTCAAACTTTTTTTCCCTGTACAAAACTAGTAATCTATATAATATATGTGTTTGTGTATATCCTGTGTGTTCTCTAATTTTCTTTCTCGTTCAATTTAGACAATATATAGCTTTATTTTCATATAGATCTAGTTTTATATATATCTTCTGTATATAAAGTTTTTCTGTGAAAACTTTTTTTCCGTTGTATTCCTAATGGAACGACCCAGCATAAATTGTTTTGTACCCTAAGAATTTCTGTACTTTTGGAAATATTTCTTTTGCATTCTCTGCTTTTTCCTTCAGACTTGAAATTGTTTTTTTATACTCAATACAACAACTACTACTACTACTACATATTATACATATATATATATAATATTTTTTGGTCTCGGGCTAGCCTGGTTACGTTTTGATTGAAAATGAAAACGAATTTTTGTGTGTGTATAGAGGAGTGTGCTGAGAAAACGTGGAGTAGAAAAAAGGAAGGAATCTCTGAGTGAGTGGCTAGGTATATGTGATGTGGAGAGTATAGAGAGTTTTGTGTGCTATGCGAGAAATCCTCTTCCGCCACCGCTTTCCCTTCTTTCTTTCTCACTATTTTGTGTTGTGTATAATGTATTATTATTATAATATATAAGTTAAGACTAATAGAATAGTTTTGATGCTGGAGAAAGTAAGAGTGTGACAGCAGTTTTTTTCTATGTTTCCCTTATTCTTTCTATCATTTAAACTAAACGTGGAGCTGGGTGGTCTGTCCGTCGTCGTCGTCGTCGTCGTCGTCCTGTGAGGAGCAGCAGACTATTTTCACTTTTCTCCCCAAGAGTCTCCAAGACTATTCTCTCTTTTTTTCTTTTCTTTTTTTAAAAAAAAGTTTATTCCTCTTCTTCTTCTTTTTGCACACTCACTCGTCTGCTCGCTCGCTGGCTCTCTCGCAGACTGTGTGGCTGTGTCAGTATCTCTGGTGGTCTTATAGGAAGGGTTTTTTAGCACCGGGGCACAACTTCACATCACAATCCTCCTGCTTTTCTGCGAAACAAGGTTTCGGTTGCTGCTTCTGCTGCTGGTGTTGTTGCGTTGGGTAAAAATGCTGTCAACGTGAAGCTGTCGTGTCGCAGCCGCACTAGAATCATCAACTCAAGTGAATATCTTGGATTATTATATGTGTACCTATGTAACTTGTCTGCCCTTCCGCTTCTCTAGTTAGACACACACACACACACACGCCAAGTGAGTGAGTGTGTGTGGGCATCTCACAATAATAACATTGTACACTCTATCAACTTACTTATAAGACTTTATTACATTTAGATATAATAATAATAATGATGATGATAATGATAATACGCTACTTACTAGTACTACTGCCTAGAGAAACATACTCTCTCTCCTCTCGCTCTCCGTCTTCTTCGTCTTATTTATCTTTACTTTCTCATTTTCAGTCTCTCTCTGCATGGCCATCTCTCTTTACCTATCTATCTCTCTATTTTTTTCTCTCCTGTAATTCGTTTCCCTTTCTTTTTCCTATTTTACAAAACGGAAACTTCCTTTCTCCTTCCTAGCCTATTTTTTTTTCTTGAAAAAAAAAACTGACTGACGATGAGAAAGAGAGAGAGAGAGAGAGAGAGAGGGAAAAAACTCGTTCCCTGAACTTAACTAGCAGCAGTGTACATACTTTCTGTCTCTCTCTCTTTCTCTCCCAACCTCTGCCTCTGAAGGAGATATATTATATTTTACTTTTAAACAAATGTCGTACCTTGCTTCCCTCCAGCTTTCTCTTCTCATATATGATATTTGTGAATGTTATTTCCCCTTTATCCAAGGTGAGTTGATCTGTCACTAGGAAAAAAATGTAGTAGCTGGGAGTAGTGCAGAGACAAATGTTGGTTGTCGGAGATGTAAAACTTTTAGTAGTAGTTGGAGCAGTCCGAGAGAGTTAGACGACGGCTGATGTGTGGTGTCTTGGTTGGGCTACTACCGTTCAAAAATGCTTTATTCAACCAGACTCTCTCGCTTTCCTTTCCCCTTCCCCCAGTTTGCATTAGTTGATGACAATCCGCTGCTGCTTTAGGAACATGTCACTACATTTGCATACAACTGGGGCTGACGTGGTTGCATTGCAATAATACTAATAATAAATGTCAGTCAACGTGAGTGGATAATGTGACTGTGCATCTTTCATATATCCTACTACCATGGAGCCAATAGAGTATATAGCACAGGATATTATGCAAAGGAAAAGATGTTGTGAGACGGAAATATATATATATATATATAGAAAGGCTTTAGCGAAAAAATGTTTAGTTTAGTTTTTCAGCGTGTCCACTCATATCTACTACGTTTTGGCATGTCATGGGATTGGAAGTGATCCTGTGAAATTTATTTCGGATGTCGGCTCTCCTCTCATATCATATTCCACATGATGCCACTCCATCCACAAGATCGAGTAGATACGCAGAAGAAACGGCCCATCTCGCCCATGCCGCCGCTCTGCTACCGTGCAACTTTTTTTTTCTTGGGGGAAACTCTCTCTTGCGAACTCGCTTGCCTCCTTGCCTCCCGCTACAAAACTTTCCCTTTTTCCACGTTTCTTGTTTTGTTCTCTTCTCGGGATGCGGGGAGCTCGCTCTCAGCCCGTTGCACGATGACTCTCGAATTTCTTGGAAATTTCGATCTCGAGGTTTGCCTGTGGTTTCCCGTGACGTAGATGCACTTAGGGCTCAATGTTTTCCAGAAATTGCTTGATTGGTGGGGACTTCTTGGATTTAGTAATCATGGCCGGCCTTTGAGTTTCCTCCAGAGTTGCCCAGAAAAAAATGGCCCCGTTGAGTACCAATTTTGTTGGCTATTTCAATTTTGGATTTGTGCGAATTGTTAAGAGAGTTGAGGAGAAATCCAAAAGGAAACTAACTCAAGTTGTCGCGATATATACGTAGTATAGAAGTATATTATCGGGTGAGATATTGTGAGCAAGGCGATTTCTGTCGCTGTCACTAGTTCGACGGAGAATGGAAAACCAATTTAATTTTCAAGAACAAGTCACCACTCTTCCTCCTTTTCTCTTGCTGTGTGGTGGAGTGATGATGATGATGATTGTGTGTCAGTGTCAGTCGGAACCCAGTTTCCTTTTTAAAGTGCGCAACACTACACGGCACGGCGGCTCTGTCCTTCTCCTTCCTCCCTCTCTAGTGTTTTTGCACACAGTTTGTAAACATATTTCTGGCTTTATATATTGTTTAGGCAAGGTGAGAATTCGAACAGGAGTTTCGTTTGGAATGGATGTTTTTTGTATTGGAGTTAGTACTTATTTTCTTTTTGTATAGCTAGTCAAGTAGATGTATTATTATGGCCGTACCTTAGCGCTTGGAATGTAATATTTTTTGTTGTTGGAAGTGTGTAACTCTAGAGTTGGCGAAATTGGACAGAGAAAGTTTTTATGACACGGACAGAAGTGTGTCCACATGGGAGTGTGTGGCCACGCCGAGTGTGAACAGAGAGTGAAATATGAATTCCGTGTATTTATTGAGTGAGCAGAGTATCAGAGCACAAATAACTGGAGTGACAAGTGACGGGAAGGAGAGTCCAGTCCAGGCTGCTTTCTCTTCCTTCCCGTTTCCCCCGCCGCCGCTATTAGAAGAACAAGGTGAATAAACTAACTGGCAAAAAATAGCTAACGTTGAATGAACGTGCCCGACAAACGGCAGCTGCACCCAGTGGGCTGAATATAATAAGGGGGAAGCCCACGCAGATCACCTGCACTTTTGTGTGTGTGTATGTGGCGCTGAGTGGGATGACGGACGACTGGTTTTGACAATTCTCAGGAAGTTCGGCGGCGACCTGTCGACTGACCCCGTGTTCCAGTTAGTTATACTATATGGATTCGACGAAAGTCAAAAATGACGTGTGATCAGTTAATGTAAGCGTGATTGTCTGGACCGACAAATCAAGTGTTTCTAAAAAGTGTGTTTTTTTCTCTTCTTTTGAAAATTATGAGGGAAATGGGGGAGGTTTACTTGCTGCACCAGCAGTGTAACAACAACAGTATAACAACAACAACAACAACAAGAAGAAGAGCAACAATATGGGAATTCCAACTGGAACGAAACGAATACTGCTGGAGGAAAAAGTGATTAGAAGGAACGGAGACGAGGAGGAGAGAAAGGAGAAAAAGAGATGTGTGGACAGATTTTTGGATGTTGCGAATAGTTGGAGAAGACTGAAGCATGTGAGTTTAAGACGAGCAGAAGATATAATACTCTCATCGTGGAACACTGAACACACTCTCCCTCCGCTCACTTCTTTTCACTCTCCACTTTCACTCCACAAAGCCTCCGACTCTGTCTCATCCTTGCTGTTCTTCCTCCACTCTAACAGAAAAAATAAGCCTGGGAAAACCGAAGCAGAGAAAAAAAACTTTCTATAGCCAGTGAAACACGAGTAGTAGTACACCCAGGACCAGTCGATCCCATCCCGTCGTTCATGTAAAATGTGGAAAAGCTTTACGAACCAACTATCCTCTCCTCTCCTATGCATGCATGCATTCCCCGCTTGTACACATTGCTCCACTGCTGGAACAACTCTCCTCGAAAAAGGATGGAAACGAGCTGCTTCTCCCTTCGTCCTATACGTACGTACGTACGTACTTACTTACCTCTCACACAAAAACATTTTCTCTCACTTGAATTGTGTACTCCATGGTTTTCTCATTGGATTCCACAGTTGACTATAGAGAGAAGAAAAGGACCAGAATCAGCCAGCTTATTTTTACTTTAGTTCGAGTTGTTTCTGCTCCAAGCACCGCCACCAGCAGCTCTTCCGTCAGCATCATCACAAAACTCCACAAAGAGGGAAAGTGGGGAAAAAGAGAAGGGTGAGCTGTGGGGAATTCGGTCGGTGTTCCCTACATTTTCCAAGTTTTCTCTACGCGACTCCAGCCTGCTTCCACACTTCTCCTCTCATCCTCCTCCACCACCACACACATTCAGCTTGCAAAACATACACTTGGCCTGTGTATATGAGTGTGTGTGTGTGTGTGTGTAGCTGCATTTTTACATGCGGAGGAAACGACGACGACGACGACGACGATGTTATGTACCGTCGTCGCAGTCGTCGTCATCGTCGCCTCCAAAAAGGAGTCCTTTTTTGCCCTATGCTCCTCTTCTCCAAATGCTTCCCTTGCAGAGCTCATTGTTAACTGTCACCAGACGAGCAAATATGTAGCGAGCTGAATGAGCTATGAGCTTCTCAAAAAACAAACTGAAAAAATAGAGCTACAATCAGGAACAGAGAGTCCGGGAGAAGTTTTGTCGGGGGTATATAAGCGAGGCGAGAGGAGAGAGAGAGAGGAGAGAGACTATGTATGTGTTTGTTATTGGTAAGTAAACTGTGAACTGTGAATGTCCCCAGAAATCCATAAAATTCTATATGGAAAAAAAACCCGTCCATATATATCCCATTACATTCTTTCACTTCCCATAATGCATGCAGGCTCCTCTCAGATATCTTTTTCTGAATGTATCCGCACCACCACCATTATATTCGCCGAGACAAGCTATATCGCTGGAAATGAGAAACCCATTCTTTCCCTTTTTTTCTTCTCCTTCTTCTCCTCTCGCTCTCTCTCCTCTCTTTTCCTGGAAAGAAAGTCGTGTTGGGAGAAGAAAAGTGAGAGTACCAGAGAGAGAACAAAAAACGGGGGAAAACACGACTGGAAACAAGTGTTCCACCGTGGAAAACAGAGCAGAGAGAAAGAAAATGTGTGATATGTATCAGAAACAGGAATATTATGTAGGCACACTTTAAGCATAATCTTTACCAAAGTCGTCTTCCTCTTTCCTCCTTTCTATCTCTCCCCCCCCCTTCTCCTCTCTCTCTCTCTCTCTTTCTCGCTTTCTCTCTCGCTTTCATGATATTCCACTGTTTTTTTTTCTTCCAAGGGCCAAAGTAAAATACGAGCCTCTCCTTTCCTTTTCTGGTCAAAGTGGGCTCTGAGAAATGCATGAAACGAGGAGTGTTGTGTACTGGGTAACTGCGTGACACTAAATATGGGCGAAACGAAAGAAAAAAAAAACTTGTTCATCAGAGGAGAGAGAGAGAGCAGCGTACTCTGAGGTATTCCTATATTTCTTACTTTTCCCCCCTCTCTCTCTCTCTCTCTCTAACCAGGCCAACATAAAGGTTTTTCATGTCTGCTATGCTGCTATCCCTTAAAAAATACATACCTTGAAGGTTGCTTCCTATAAATTTATGCTGCTGCTATTTCTATGCTAGTTTTGATGATGTATGCGTGTGTGGTGTTTAATCTGCCTGTTTAGCTCTAGCATGCACAACTTGCTTGGCTGCTTACACTCTGGTGTTTCAGGGAGCGGAGAGGCTGAAAAGGGAGATAACGGGCGAATTGAATGATAAGCAAGTTCAAGACTAATTGTAAGGTGTAGCGTAGCGGACCTCGGGGTTCATCATGGTTCACGTGGAACAACGAACAACATCCAAACTGACTGAAATGTTGGTAAGGTTGGTAAGTAACGCAACGCCGCGTTGCTACTCCGTCCGACGTTTCCTTACATCGGATAGATTTTTGTGTCTTCTCGAGTTGCCTTGAAAAGAGCATAGAAAGCTTTTTTTCTCTCCATCTTTTCATCTTCTGTCGGTCTGCCTGTTGGCCAGCAAAACATGGACTGTGCAATCTCTATGCTCCTCTTGCCGAATTTTTTTTTATAGAGAAAAGAACCCTTCTCTTCCCTCCTCCCCATGTTCATTCTCTGTTGACCAACTAAAGGTGATGTTATTTTATACATGAAATGGGAATCAATCGATTACACACTCTCAGAAAGAGAGAGAGAGAGGAAGAGAGAAAGAGAAAGGGAGAGAAAAAAGATTGTACGTACATATATAACGTGCAGGTTATGTGATGAAATTGGAATGTATGTGGAACAATAAGACTATGGCTTCCCAAAGAAAAGAAAAAAACATTTTTTTTCTGACTTTTTTTTCTGGCTTCTAGTACAGACAAACGTCTAGGTAATGTATAAAAAATTATATGATTCACATATCGGAACATGTTAGCGTGCATTTCCTGTTAAGGTTGAAAATTAAGAGGTATATTGGAACGGGATCCCCGACACACGTTTTTCTTCCTGCTGAGAGGCAATAAACGCTATGAACGCTGGTGTTATCAAAGAGGCTCGCTCGTGTACCTGAAAAATGTCCTTTCTCCTTTTCCACTCTCCTTTTCATTTCCCCCCTGACGTACCTGAATTCGGCGTAAGTAAGACAATGGACATCTTCTTCTTTTTCTCTCCAGGAAAATAATGCATTTATCTTCCCTTCTTCTTTTTCGTACATTTCTGTTCCGAATCCCATCTGCCCCGTTTGAATGCATTACCGACAAATTCATGAACTTTTAAGGGGATGAGCACACTAAGGTGGCCTATCCACAGACCTCGAAATTACATTAGAATCCAGCGTTAGCAGAAAATCTAATGTGGGATCGAAACATGGTGGTAGCTTTTAAATGATGTCATGAGAGTGGAGTCATCGTGGCAGCCAAATGTAGGACATTTTCCTACCAAAAAAAAATATTGCACGAAAGAATCTGGTGAGAAAATGTTGATCTAGGGAGAAACCAGAACGGAGAGAGAGAGAAAGAGGGAAATAGTTGAGCCATTTCATTGAGAGTGTGTGTGTGTGTGTATGTGCGCGAAGAAGTATGTATTTAGCCGAGTTAGAGTCTAAATAGTAGGCCGCCGCGCTTTTAACTTTTTCTTGACATGGTTTTTTTTGTTAGGTGGAAACACACGCACACAATATATATTAGCTTGACACATATGTGCACGAGGAGGAATTCATGGTGGCAAGGCGTCTCTTCTGTGAGTCACCCTACTGGAATGAGTTCTTTCCTGGCAGATAGATTTTTGAACTTATGTTATCGGTGATAGTAGGTTCATGGCACGGGCTCGCTCATTTTACATTACCCTGAAAACAGACTGGCTGCTGACACTCTTGTTCCACACACACACACACACACGGCTCCCGTCTATTATCTCTAAAATATCTTGAGACCTTACACTATAGCATTTTTGTGGGGATCCGCGCGCCGCGTAGAAAAGTTGGCCTTTAAAAATACATATTCATGGGCTAAATATATTTGTTGGTGGGGCTGCTGGTGTGGGGTATAGACAGGTGCTTACTTTACGAGCTTCTTCTTTTATCGAGAGCACACGCTCTGGCTGGCTGAGGTTATGGATTTACTCTCTCTCTCTCTCTCTCTCTCTCTCTCCCTCACTCTCGTGCGGAGCGACTTTCCTCGTATTCAAAACTAAACATAAGAGCGAACTTTCTTTTTCCCTTCCCCTCCTTTTTTTCTTCCTTTTACACTTTTTTGGGGCTCTCATCTCATCTCCAGCCAGCCTTTTGAGATGCACACACACACTGAAAATATATGAGTGAAAGTTAAGAGGTTTTCCGAGTCCGGCCGTCGATTTCGTGTGCCATTCTTCTGGAGAGATAGGGACGAGCATGCTCTTTCCTCAACCTTCTCCGGATAAGCGATACTTCCTCAGTTAATGGCTTGCTTCAAGTACGTGAGCACTTTACATTTCTCTTCCAGTCAGTCCTCTCACTCACGGGATATAGGATATAGTCCCCGACTAAGCCGACCAAGCAATGTACACAAAGGGAAAGGTAGAGGAGCAGAGAAGCAGGCAGGCAGGCAGGCAGGCAGAGACTTGTACTCACCACCATCGCCACTCTCTCAGCCTACTTGCTTTCACAAAATGTATACATAATATGTATTTTTTTACACAAGAAGAGCTGGAGAGTGAGCCGGAGCAGATCCTTGCTTGCAAAGGTAACTTTCTAAATGTGTATGTAATAGCATATGACTCCACTTTCCTGGTTTGTCGCGAGATTCCAAGTTTCATCTTAGATTAGTATCATTCCTTGCTTGCTCTCTCTCTCTCTCTCTCTCTCTCCTTTCCTCTTCAAATACTACTCAACTCACACAGTCAAAAGCAGTGTGTGTTTCCAGCTCCATTTTTCACTTCCCCTCTCACATCTTCCCAGTTTCGCCATGCCAGCTGGCTTTTTAGCCAAGAACAAGTTGGGAAACAAAGGCGTTCTCGTGGAAATGACTTTTTGCGAGACGCTGCTGGATATATTTCCATGACTTTCCAAATCTTCAAGGGTAAAATACTTTTCATTTCTGTGTGACCCAAAAAAATGTTCCCCACCGTTAATGATAGTTTAAGGCTTTTATTTTATAAAAAAAAACTACTTATTTAAAAACTTTATAGAAACTCTGCTGGAAAATTTATCCGCGAAAATACGCGAAAATAAAATGAAAAACTGCCCTGTAACCTTTCGTCCAATTTATGTACTTTTACTTGTATCGAAAAAACATCCAATTTTTCATTCTTGACTACAAGTACGCCGCGGTATGATTCAGACTGAATGGAAATCAAACTCGTCAGTCAACCTTGTACTTAATATCATGCCGTTTGGGATTTCCTCGGAGAAAGCGAGAGGTTTTTTTGTGTAACTAATCCAATTAAACCTCCTGGCTGACCACCAATTGAAACCAATTGGGAAACCCCGGTTTAGCCTTTTTTGTAATAATAATAATAATAAAGAACGTGTGAAGAATGTGTGTGCAGGTTGGCCCTATCGTGTTTGTTGCTGTTGGCAAATCAGTTGAGAATGGGTTGTTGTCGATGAATTGGTTAGATCGAATAGGATATAGGAGCTAAACCATATTTGTCCTGTTTCCTTTTTTCCCCCTTCTAAGCCACCAAATTGGAACGGGACTAAATTAAATTGTGAGCTCCCTGTTGTTGGCTTGGCTCATCCGGTGCGATGTGGAGTGCAGAAATCCTGACTAATCTTCAAAGGCAATCCTTCCTCCGTTGTGAATGCTTTGGGCAACTCCTCTGGAGGAAATTGAGGGTATCCTGGTCTGCGAAAAGACGTATTTGACGTGTGCATGCATGAGTACAATCAGGACAAATAAAGTAAAGTAGACTTTAGAGGAAGAGGAGGCAGACGAGGAGCAAAAGCTTTCTGATGTACCTTTCTCCTCTCCTTCATCATTGTTTTTTCCGTGTTTGCCCTCTTCTCCTCTCTCTCTCTCTCTCTCTCTCTCTCTCTCTCTCTCAATTCTCTGATTGTGAGTCTTTTAATGCATAATAAGGCACCTCAACTCATTCCCTTTTATAACAAGAGATATACACAGATTTCACCGGCATTTGGGCGAATATTCCTCCGCAGCAATTGCCAACGCGACATAGTGAGAATTTGGGCAGGTGTTTTTGTCCTGCTTAGTATTTTGCAGGATTTATTTTACCATGATGATGATTATCATCAGGCAGCCGCCAACCACCACCACCATCTCTGTTGAGGACTGTATTGATATGATGGGGATGGAAACTTGAATTTTATTTTGTGAGAGTGGCAGATGAAAATGTTTAGTTGTAGTGATTTACTGGATGCTGA
>JAANSN010000981.1:0-41085 GCA_036850665.1 Dicranocentrus wangi | reverse complement strand
AAATATTGCTAAGCATCGCATCCACATTTTTGGCACCAGATTTTTGGTCTTGTGACCAACGATTATCTTTTTGAATGAGGATTGCACTGCATAATGCAGACAGGCTTAACGATATACACGATTATTTTGCATGAAAACTCATTTGTTTACAAGATGCAGCCCCAGTCTTGTAAAAATTTGTAGAGCTTTAACGCGCTATGCAAGGGTGAAGTGAACGTTGCATCATACTTGAAGAATGAAAATAAAAAGGGAAACTGTCTGGTCGACTTAAATGCAAGGAAGGAGCTAGCAGAAGATGGGCTTATAATCTCATCACATCACAAAGGAGGGGATACAGACGAACAATTACAACGAAAAAGTGCAACGGCACATGTATACCTACGTAGAGCCCATATGTCACAATTATTATCATGTTATGTTGCATATTATTATTTCGATGAGCTTCTAGCAATAAGGCCCAAGTGTCCCGACCCATCTCTCCTCATACTGGCATTGTCGTGCCTTACGTATAATAAAATTCCATATTATTCATTTGTAATCCTCTTGACAGGTGAAAAATGCAAAAATGTTTTGTGCCTCATGCTTCTCTTCTGGTTATGTCATCATCATATCACATCATCTTCACAGCTTTAAATAAAGTAATAATAGGGGGAAACCGTCAGCAGCACAGGATTTGCAGCGAATCCACACTTCTCCTGATAAATAATAATAGAAACATAATGATTATACACCACCCGAAGCAGGAGCAGAACAAGTGGCACTACATCACACGCATTATGCATGTATAGTTATTAACAATACATATATTTTTATCATTCAATGGGCTTTACGAGTCCTTTTGGTGATCATAAGCCAACTCTCTGAGTGGATAAAGGCTTGTTTTCTGCACTAACGTATTGTTGCTACAAGACTTTTGATTATTATTGGTAGTAGTGGCTACTTTATAATACGCACTTTGAGATGCCTACTTATTACTAACATGCAAAATACTGAATGGGTGATTATTACGAGATGAGCATTACCATCATCACTTATTTCAAACAGGTGCAGTTGGTGTTGATGCCACTGTTGATGGTGATTATGAAGCAATAATTTTCATATATCAAGATTAAATTAAAAGTGTTCACTTTGAGTTACATCTTGCAAGTAATCGAGGTAGGAATTTGCTACTTGTAATTCTTGCCGAGTAGAATAGATAGTGATGTAACGAAATTATAGCAATGTATTTATAAGTCGATATGAAAATTAAAGATCCTTATCATATCTTCAGCGTGGAACACGATTTCATTACCATTTCATGAGTTTTGGGGAAAAGGAGGAAGAGTTTGCTGTCTTAAGATTACAGGCACCCACACGACCACTAAAATGCCTAAATATCACATCCTACCAATGAAAGTGTAGCATGCAGGTCACTATTACGAAAACTGGGTGCCAAACAAATTGGTCTGCAAGATGAAAGTTGGTAATCGGTCCGTGACAATTTCCCATGCAAAAATTGGCTGTGACTGGCGAAAACGAGCTAATTATTGTAATGAGGAGGAATTATAGAAAAAATGAATTGTGGGCAGGATGGGATGCACTTGGTGGTTATGAATGAATGCAATGATGACACAATAAATAGAAGACAAAGGCCATTAGGTCATTGCTTGAAGATGAAACTATGACAGGTATATGTAAACACAGGGATTTTCATGTCTGTCAGAGTGAGAGTGAACTGTAGCCAAAATGGTAAATGCAATTTATTCTAAAATGTCATCATTCACAAATATTGTGAAAATCCCTTTTGATCATTACTAATTCAAACCTCACTCTTCGTAATTACTTAATCATGATGGGGATCTTTATCTTTTTTGTAAAAAGCTGTTAAGATAAATAGCAAAACTGTCTCGTCTCCTTTCTATCGTGTCTAAGTTATCTCATTTCTGGCCATTTTCTAAAGTAGCATCTTTATCTCTACTTACCTGCGTCAATTGTCGTGTGTCAACGACAGGAATAACGAGAATTTTAAATGCTTTTGTAAGCAAAGATACTTGAAATACAGGTCTCGTATAAAGTTTTGCAGATTCATGGAAAGTCAGAGAGAGAGAGAATTTGTGGTTATTGATCTTCGAATTCGAATTGAAGAATATATTGGCAAACTTTGTAATTGTATGTACAGTACGTCTTCTTCCACTTCATTTCCCATTAATACAAAAAGGTGAATGGAGTAGACACGATATGACACTGGCAAAAGGGCAATGGGCTGTCTGCTAAAATCTTCAGACACTTAATCACTATGTATTTTTTGGTTCAAAAAGGATATCATGTTATTTAGTCAACAATTGGAATTAATTGATGTGAAATATAGGGTTTACTAATTGTGGGACATAAGGACATTTGAATGAGGCCAACTGTTGGGCTATTGACGTGGTTAAGGTACATTTTTACTAACTTCGGGCGGAAACAACAGTCGAAAAAAATGTGAGGATAGTCACGACTCACGACTTGGGAAACCTAATTGATTTGATAAATTGAATTTGAATGCTTAAGTAGGTAGTGGGAATGCACGTGGTTTATATGGCACATTGTTAGGTAACAACAATGGAAGCAAAACTGCTCGGAGGAATGGATGGTGCATTGCATACCTACGTGTGTGAGCGTTTATAGGTTAGGTAGGAGGATAAAGGCTGTCATCAGTAAAGAAATTGATGAATATGTTGGGATGCTAATATCACACTTGAGTATGGGTGCTACCAGCTTCGAGAAGTGCTAATTAAGGGCAGCCAATTTTAAAAATGAAATTGTTTTTCATCTTTTCAGGGAGAACACGAGCCAGGCATGCCCTTCGATTTCACTTATGCTGTTAAGGATGACGTTGGCAATGACTTTTCTCACAACGCCGAAAGTGACGGTGATGTGGTGAAGGGGGAGTACAGAACATTGTTGCCCGATGGTCGTCTCCAGATTGTCAAGTACACTGCTGACTGGAAGAACGGATACAACGCCGAGATCACCTATGAGGGAGAAGCTGTGTACCCAGACCCACCAAAGACTACCCGTGCCCCAGCCCCACCACGTCAAACCAAGAACCCATACGACAGCCAAACCGACATTGACTCTCAAGCTCTGACTCCATCCCGTCCACGCCCAACTCCACGTGCCCCAGCCCCACCACCACCACCACGTCAAACCCCACGACCACAGCCACCACGTACCACTCAACCACCTCCACCACCACCAGGACTTTATGGTGCCCCAAGTGTTCCATTCGGAGTTAGAAACAGCCCAAAATTCGGCTACAGCAAATAAATAGAAAAGTGATAAAATAGACTTCGCTAGGCTTTAAAAACAGAATAATTCAATAATTCAACATACAACACATGCACTCAAGAAAACATGGGAAAAGGGGAGATTGAGTCAGTACACATTTCACACACAACACTTGAAAATTTCTTTCTTTGTAATTACTTTTTTACACAGTCAAATCTTACATCATTCTGACTATTTCACTATTGTTGGCTTGAACAACAGTGTTTTGTTCAAAAGCATTCCTTCCTTCCGACAGTATCCCTTCTTCTTTCATTTCATAATAATCAAGCCTTTTTTCCAAAATTTTAACTTTCTCACTTTCTCACACTAACAATGTTCCTCTAAAAAGTCTCTGGGATTATCTTCACTATTTTGCAACTGGTTGCGGAATCTTATATTATGTAGCGTATTTTCTTTCCACTTTCTGTTAAAACTGTACTTTAGTTTTTATTAAAAATTGAAATGAACAGACGTCTGTTCAAGTGTGCTTCCGTTCCGAATGACGATGCGGATTTGAGCCGAGGGTGGACAATTTGTTTTGATTAAAATGTACTAGTACTACTTATGTAGATGTACTTAGACATACACAAAATTTCAATATACTTTGTTTGGATTTCCAGAGGAAGCTACTGTTTAGATCTAATTAAGTAATGGAGACATATCGTTTTACTTTGTAACTTTTGTAACATGTTTTTGTGATTTTTTGATACAAAATAAACATGCCAAAAATCGGATAATATATATTGTATTTGTTATTTGCATAAGTACGTTTTCCTTCGCATTCATACGTCCATACATGACGAGTATTGAAGAGGGTCAATTCTATGAAAGATACAAACACGTTCATCCAATTTGGAACTGGACTCAATTCTACTAATTTTAGTAACAGATGTACTCGCATACAATTCACAATGATGACGCTCCATCAATTTTCATTACACAAGAGACTTTGGCATAAAAAAATGGACACGATTCAAAGACACAATGGAGCGTTTATTTTAAGCTAATAATACCTATAGTCAAATTATTCTAGTTCAGACTTCGCATGCATAGCCATGATTTGCAAATTCTGCCTGGATTTTGCGTTGTCATTATTATCGAGAAAATATATTCAACCATTTCAACCACATCATATCATGCAATCATGGACTATTTAGGCAATTTCATTTGACAATGCAAGTATGCAAATAAAGTTAACTTGTAACATCTTCACTCTATGAACGGGAATGTGAATAAGTTATTACCACCGCATTCACCAAATTCTTGAGTAGGCCATCCCTAAATCTACTCGTTTTCATGCATAATTATCATTATGTTAGGAATGCGCACTGCTTCAACTATGAAAAACATCTTTATGCATGATTTTTGTGGGTTTACTAGTACTAATTAGTTTTCTGCATACATTTTGAACTTGAACTGCAGGATGCGCGATCAGGGATTTATTATTCAAGGTTCGAACAACCTGAGTTTTGCTGAATGACGTGATTTACTAATGAGATGGATGCAGAAGAAAAAGCGTTTACAGGGTACAAATTTTTTTCCGACATAAGGATCTCGAATTCGACCGTGGGCATTTCCAAATTCCATGTAAATTCTAAACGTGTCATTCCACAGGTACGTGATAAGTACATGACAATGCTGACAGATTATCATTTGACTCCTTCCTGACTTGCTAATATGTTGTCAATAGAGTGGACAATGAAGTCACCAAGTTGACGCGTCGTGGCTCACTTTAATGTCATCCAGTTTCACGCACGTCCGGGTTAATCAAATAAAAAGTCTTTTGTAACTGTGGCCATTGAAAGATATTTTTCCATTGCCAAAACGAAATTGATCTTGACTAGGACGGGATGGAGTCACCTCTCAAAGCAATTACCTTATGAAAGTGATGATGACCACAATTGGAAATAATTGCTTTGTATATTTAATTCCAATCCCAAAGTGAGACCTCAGCAGAACTACTCGTACTTTCATCTTGAAGACTCGGCGCCCTACAGCAAACAATTTTAATAAATTGCTCCACTACCCCTCATCCGTCATTCCACCGCCATCATCAAGATCATCTTCTTATAATTGCGATCAGCATAATAAGGAAGAGTAAAACGATTCAAGCTACAATTCTGTCTGCTGACAACAAACAAGTGATCATCTTCACTTTTGTTTGTGATGTGATAATGCATGTAATCCGGTTGCCACACATTCATTAGGTATACACGAACTATAAAAGTTATTCGCAAACGATGTCCCTATAATCCTTACATGATGACCAAAAAAGCTCGTTATCTGTTGTTTGTCAGCATGCAACGAGGTTGAACTTGAAAAGGTGTAAAATGCAAAACTGTGTCTCTTGAGATATAATATGTTATACATACACGCTTGCATGCTCATCTTCTAGGCGAAATATTTTTGGCAATGAGCAATAATCCAACAACAATCCCACATAATCAAACAGTCACACAACGATATTATCTCCTCTAAACACAATATCTTACTGGATCAGCAGGTGATCTATATTATGTATTGTTACAGGGTGACTTTGTTGATGGTCCCTTACCCATCTCCACATTACATTGCGCAGCAAGCGGTAGGCTAATACATAATGCAATAGGCAACAAATCACACGAGAGCTTAACAAGAATTAGAGAAATTACTAAGGACAATAAAAATCATGCGTGACATGTCATATATATTTGAGAAGACGCGACAACAATAATAAAAAAAGATGGATAGAGACAAGCTCGTAACAAAAGTTGTCCACTACGTACCTATATGAATTTTTCATAAAAAATATATCTCATCTTCACTTCTCCTTCTGTGGGTACTTTTTACTTGGGTGACTATTTAAATGAAGCAGAGGAGGTAGTTTTATTAATCTATATATTTCATCCCAATGAAGATCACCTCATTCACTAACATATGCATAATAAAAATGTATTATCCATCCATCTCACCCCTATCCTTTTTCTCCACTTTGCAGAGTTAGTGCTAATAAATAATGAATATGACCTTGGCATCGTTACAAGGAACTAAAGTGAGTAGACACTGGTCGACTCATCTTCGTTTTTTCACCTGTGTGTGCAACAGTACACGCGGACTTGAACCTTCTACTTTTCTACTTCTAGAACAACTCACAAATCTCAAAGAAGGTGGAATGGAAAAATTATTATGTTGGAAAAATGCGCAAAAAGTGCATTTAAGAAATGCACCCTGCTAAATACTTGATGACGGCAGGTTTCTCTACTCTCATATCAGCCTAGGTATTCTAATTTCTAACTAAAAATATTTATCATCACACTGAAAACATGTTCCTGACTCCTGACTTTTTGACTCCTTTCTTGAAAGGCGACATCCAATATCTAGCCGAGTTGCGTTAGATTACCTCTCAAAACTTTTGTCTTCTTTGATGAGTCTTGTCAACAGCGGTAGCCCTTTCGAAAAGGAGCATCTCTACTTTTCATGCATTTTAATAAGGTACACATGTTCTGCACTCTGCACAATGTAATCAGATGAGATTATCCGCATTTCCTAATTCATTACCTATTTCATTTTGTTCGTTGTCAAAGTTAATGGCATATTCGAAAGGTAAAAGTGTTTTCGGCTTATTTTTTTCTACACTTGTTTGCATACAACCACCATTAATTTCGTTGGGCTAATATGTTCTCTGTCCCTCGCCCCTCACATGAAAAGTTTCATGCAATAATGAATTGTTTCACTTGACAGAGGACATATGTTTGGATCATAATCTTCTGTACGTGACATATCCCCATTGAATACCTAAATTCCCAGCATTCCTATACTTCCCAATTAAGAAACCAATGTTTTCTTCACAAAACTGAAACAGTTTAACCTTCTCCACGCCACTTTTGTCGCGTGTGTGCAGAGTGAGCATAAAAATATGATAAATATAACCTTTTAGCTTCTCCCTTAAAACTGAAAAGGGAAAAGGATGAAAGTGACAAAGTAGCATTTTTTGCGACGTTTTTTACGCTCATTGGAGCCACACATGAAAATCAGTGGGAGATATTCCCATGATCCCAGGGTCTGCGCCGTTGTCTATGAAAAACTCATTGTTAAGTCATTGGTTCAAGAGAAGACTTCACAAGTCGTGTCGTGTGTTTGGCATAAAGCTCTCCTCAAGGTTGCACACATACCGTCGAAATTGCGTGATTATGACATAACACTAAATAAGTTACTTTTAAAAGTTCAAATCTACTCAACTCTCATGTCAGAGTATTAGCATAAATCTTACCCCGTGGCTCGGGATGATTGAACTTATTGTTACGAGAGCACATGCCATCTTCAGTATTTGCTCTAATCTTAAGAAAACCTTACGTAATCCAACAAAAGAGTCATGAATCTTGTAGTCGTAAAAATGTACTGTGAACTGTATTTGTACAATTTATGGTTATTAATATCCTACAAAAAATGTTCTGAAAATGTTGCCAAAATCTGAATAAATGCCACGATGATGATGATGATGAAAGTACAATATTCACTCGCTATTATTATATTACTTCATTCATTTATTTTGTACATTTGTTTGTGAACTAGACGATTTACCATCTTTTGTTTTTATTTAGTAATAAGTATCGTCTTCATTCCCTTTTATTGTATTCCCATTTATATAATATTTTCTTGAACCAATTAAGTGAAAAACAGCCATCAGCCAAATTTAGGCAATAATGAAAATGAAAGTATACGAGTAAGAGCACATTTTTGAGGACCGAATCGCACAATTAACAATCAAAGAATCAAACACTGTCAAACCCTTAAAATTGATTACGTAGTTATGCGTCAGTAATAATATTCATAATTTTCGTTTTCAAAAATTGCCAAATCTTATTAACTGACAAATGGTGATCGACACAATTACTACAAGTTGTCCCAAAATGTCTAACTTTCATATTATTCAAATGTCAGACGATACATACAACTCCACTTTTAGTCTTCATCTTCGATGATTTGACTGGGTTGATGTGATGGTCACTGTAACAGAAAACCGCATAAAAATGGGAAGGGGTCCGTGAATTTTGACTAGTGAAAATGTAATACAATAGACTGCATGATTACTTGATTGTACCTGCTTCAAAGGGGCCACCGGCCACCCGCACTACCACTACATAATAATAGACGCAGGTGACCAATCATTGCACCTTGTTGCACTTTGTGCCTGTCGATCAATAGTTATTATTTTTATTGATTACTATCTATACTGCACATTTGTACATCACCCATCACACTGCATGATTATAACGGCTGTCTGGGAGCACCTTGATCGAAAAATCTACAACTCCCCAATTATTGATTAATTGCCCATTAGTAGGCGAGTGTTACTGAACAAATGAATTCGTGGGTCAATTGGTAAATACAATTGCTAAAAAAGTGCAACCACTGCTTTTACCTCAATTGTTCAATCACAATCAAGCGTACCTATTATTACAGATTTTTATAACCTCACCGACCAAATCATTTTATTGCTTATGCACAAACATGATCACTTCTGCCCTACGTACGTGTACGTGATTATTATTAGGAGAGTTATTTGGTTAGTTGCAAAAAATGCATTTATGAATACACCAATGACCCATGAAGACTTGGACATAGACATTGGCTTCGTGACATCAAAAAATTACTGCAATAATCGATAATCTTGTGAGATGAGTCATTGCAGTGATATAATGAGAAGAAGTGATTTTCAATATATAGTTATAAAAAAGGGCATTTTCGATACAGTTGAAGGATTTATGCACTGTTCCTTCGACAATCGTGAACAACTAGTGGAGAGTAATTTGAGAGGAGACCTAAAATGGAAAACTGTTGAGTAACAAAAGTACTTTGGTTTATCCGTACAAGATATGACTATCATGGAACATCCAAATCCAATTTAGACATATAGCCAATCGCATTCCTGGACATTTAAACGTATCACACTCTTTCGCTGCATGTGGTATGACACCATAGTAGTATGTTGAGTGTTACTTTACACTTTTGCAAATACACCACCACCACCACCACCACCCATCTGCGTACTCAATAAAGTAGTATCGTTTCACTTTTCCACTTGTTTATTTCCGGTTGGATGGCGAAATCATGTGGAAATTTAGTCTGCCTGAGTCAGGCTGTAACTCTCCATAAGCTGTAATTATTTTTATGCAACACATTGTGTTCGTATTCGTTTCGTATTCATCACGTGTGGCTATAATACTGCCAGTAAAATTATAACAATAAAACCTGTCAACTAAAACACGACCAACATTTATCCTCGTAGTAAGAATGCGCTCCCCTAAAAAGATGAAATGATAGGTTTCATTGATTCAAAAATTATTTAATTTCACGTTCGTAAAATTCCCCTTGTTTAAAACACCCTATATATCTCTCCCCCACTCATTCAACCGTCAAGGAAGTGATTTTATAACATTTTGATGACGACTATGGCTGATGTTGATGATATAAAATTGAATAAAAAAGGTTGCAATTTTAATGCAGGCTGGGTAAAGGAAGACGTAATGTAATTGACAATACGCTAAACCCCAAGAAGCATTAATTGATGCATGTGGTCGAGCATATGCCTTTTCTACGCCATATGGGCTGATGAGCGTCAAAAGCAGTAAAAAAGATAATGATTAAAGTCTACACACAGACGACATGCATATTTGATAGCATCATGCAACGGAAAAATCACTTTGTTTTACATTCTCCCTCCATTCATAATCTTAATCTGGTGGCTTGACAGAAGTTTTTAGTTGTATAATATGAAGACTCAACTTATGGACGAAAATGACCTGTATTATGTGACAGTAGGGTACAATTTGAGATATTAAATGACAGTGTTTTTTATCAGTTCTGTTGTCGGCTTTCTTTAGATTGTTAAAAATCTATGTAAAATGAGGATTGGTATGCGAGCATTGTGATTTCTGACCATCGCTGTAAAAAGTGGACAAAAGAAGATACATAACAATGCGGTTCTGAGTTTCAAGTTACATAATCTTTTTCCTCCTCCTCCTCATAACAAAACACACGGTTATTGTCGTGATTTTAATGAATGAAGCTATTAGTGCTACAAGCCATTAAAATACAAAGTATGTGGTGGAATTTTATACGTAATCAAACCTTAATTCCGGCTTCTCGCGCATTAACTATGATTAGAACAGAAATCCCTTTTTTCTGCTTAACCAAAGCTATTCCATTGCTCTAATGAGACATGATGGCTCTTAAACCTGGTGACATGAAATGGAGCACTTCCACATTGCAGTCTGTCTGTGACTTGACTTTTAATGCAAGTTAAAATCACGTGAGAATTTGAAAACAGTTCTGTCTGAGGGGAAAAATACCTCATCTTGGATGTCTCTCGGCCTTCATTAACATTCGTAATTCGTACTTTTAACAGCAATTCTGAGATGATCAGTATATAATTATAATTATAGAGATATAGGAACTGTTAACGTATGTTTTGCATTACAACCACATACTTGTCCAAATTGTTATATTGCTTCATTTCCTTCCTTCCTTTATTCCCAACGCTATGCACTTTTTGTGCAGCATAACCGTATAATGCTTATAACAAACACAATGAACACCTCATGTGTCAAAGTAATTAATGGCAGTTTTAATTACCACCATGTCATGTTTGTAATTAAACGCAAACAGAGAGAAGGGGTTCATTGTACAGGTTTAAATAAAAGAAGCTCGGAAACTGCCTTGCAGGTCTCACGGAAGGAAGACGAGGAGGGTAGTTTTTTAAAAGTTTTTTGTGTCGTTTTTTAAAATAAAAACAAGCGGAGTATTATGTAAATTGTAAATATAAGCATGTTAGACGAATACATACATAACATACCACCGTACGTCCACGTACGTACTACGTGTGCTTAACCTAATATGACAACGAAACAATGCGAAGTAAATGGCAGGAAAAAAATTAATAATTTTTCCTTTTCATTGTTTTCCATTTCTTCAGAAGGAAGATGACATTTTGAATTTCAAGCTCGTGCAGTCCACATGCCCCATTCTATACATTCTGAGTCGCCTTCAGCTAAAATATATATAAAATATCAATTACATTGAAGAGGGAAGCAGTAAAGAGTGTACGACAAATAATCTTTTATAGAAAAAACCATCAATTAATAATTTTTTTCTTGAAAAATGTGCAAATACCACTGAAAAGTAAACGTGCCTAACATGATTTTTTATTATGTTTGTACACATAGTCCATGGCTTGAAGGGTGTACCTATGCTAAGTGATAGTTCTAGACTCCTGAACATTTTCACATTTTAGTAAAAAAAATACAGCATTGTGAGAAAAATGTCATCAAGTTTCACAATAATTTCACTGTAGACAGGTATGAAGCGTCAGCCTGAAGCTCCTTCAGCTTTAAGGCTGTCGTCGTCGGTAAGTCTCCATTCATGCAGACATGTAAACATTGTAAACTGATAGCGGACTCATCTCCTGTGTGTAGGCACTTATCAGGTGGGGTACCTTTATGCATTTCTAATTCCTTGTGGAATCTTTACACAAGGATCATTTTTTTCAAAGGGCTGCACATTGTGTTTTGCGTTTATGATTATCTGCCAATAATTCTAATTCTCCTTCGTGATATTCCCGTCTTCCTATCTTAAATACATTAAAAATACAAATAATGAGCTGGGCTCCGTGAGAATTTTTCGGTGCTGTAATCGCTATTAACTCACTTTTAATCGCTCTTTCACACATGCAGCCATCTAACCCCTACAGTCTTCACATGTAGTCACTCTCCCATTCATTCAGTCATGATCTACATACCTAAGCAATTCATGCAGTGCCTAATGCCTGTGTGAGGTAACATAAAATGCAAGGATGGCACTACTAACATTCTTTCCCTACGAGGTATATGCACTCAAGTCACACATTTCCACTTTTTTCTAGTTGTTTACACAAACAACGACAGCGCTTCCTTGCTGAGAATTACTCAAAAAGTATCACTTGTTTTTGCACATTTACGGAATACTTTTTCTACTTTTTTGGTGGATTGCGTCAGTATTGTACCTACTCAATAACATTCATGATGTGTCTGGCCGAACACATTCTTAATTCGTGATGACTATACGATATGTGATCGAAATTTACAAGAAAAATTGTTCAATTCAATTCATTGTGAATGCAAATGGGAAACGGTTTATGCATTTTTCATTATGCCCAGACCTTAATGGCAAGCAGGGTGCAAAGGCGAGGCTATAAAAGTCGTGAGCTGACATTAGGTGACAATATGCTTGATATCCTTTAAATAACGCGTGATATACATTCACATTCCGTTTTTATATGCTAGCTTGCGGCTCGAAGTTTACTTTTCTTCCAACACTTTTTATGGACATTCAGATGCGATGAGATGATATCGCGGAACAAAAGATATTAGCAGTACCGCACTTGATGAAGCTCCCGACACTCCTCCTTTGATTATGACAAGAGGAGCGAAGAACAAAATAAAGTTTAAGAAAAAAACCCATATATTATATATACATACCTTGTGAATACTTATAAAATTTGTAAAGCCATTAATGTAATTACAATAGCATGTAGGGAACAAAGTTTTTATGAGGTTGTTTATGGTTGGAAAAATGCGACTTTTGTACATTTCATTTTCTAATAAAAGAAGAAAAATGGAAAACTGGGAATCATAAAAAAGAAAGGATTATATATTCCTGTAAGAAAAACACTTTTAGATTATATGATACTGTTTCAAAGAAAAAAGAGATGGCAAGTGTGAGGGGACAAAGTTGAGGGCAATAATTAGAATAAAAATCTGCACACATGTGACTTTACGACGATGGCCAGTTTTTGAGTGAGAAGGAAAGTGAAAACAGAGCAAAAATGTCGAGTGGTATTGCGATAGGATCGGAAACACGACAGACTCATTATCCCTCGTCGTATATATAACATAATGTTGGGGGCGGTACAAGAAAATATGAGTATTCCGAGCAATCAGTGGTGTTTAAGATGCTCAACTGCATAAAATGTAGCGTATAATGACAAGTTTGCGAACTCATGACAATGACGGTTATGATTACACTGATAAACCTTAAAGATGATGATGTATGTATATGGTATAATAATATAATACACATTTAAGTACGAGTTATAATACTATGCTTTCAGTTCAGTCTTTTTAATGTGGTGTAAATATAATAGAAGACGAGTGGAGTACATGTTATCTTCGTGTTATGTATTTTCTCCTTTTTTATACTACAATGCAATGGTTTGTGATTTGGAATAAAATTTAAATTGAACTCAACTCTGCTGACTTGACCTGTTGCAGTTGGGTGCACAATCCAATGTAAACATACATACCCTAACGAGTGACTACTCGTATGTAACATTTTTAATATCATTTTTTTCTCTGACAATGGAAATAATATATCACACAAGAGGGCATACATCCTCTTGCAAAAAAAAATGCTTAGAACTAGAATCGTTTATTAAGAGGGACTTGGGCATGTTGGCTAAGTCACTTGTGCAAAAGTCTCATCCGGCCTAAGTCACACAGGCAGAGAGAGACATAATGCCAGTCAGGCTAAAGTGATGTTGACGAATGATTAGTTAACTCGACTGCTTTGCAATATCAATTTTTTGGGGTGAGGATTGCATCGCAAAAGCGCAATCGCTTTCCTGAGACTGACAGTTAGCCCAAATATTTGGCAAAATAAAACTGAGAGTAAAACAGCCCAAAACAAAAAAGCAAGAGGGGAGTCTTCACAGTTCTTGGGGAGTTGTAAGATTTCGCTAAGAGTACACGTTTTGTTGCAATTTTTCATTGCTCTGTTTTTTATTTTACATTTTTGTGGGATTAAAACACAATCCTGACAGTGTTGTTTTTACATTTACAAAAAAAATTAGTACATGTGTATCTGCTTCGAGCACACTTGTACCGTCTGGTAAGCTTGAGGTTTTCGAAAAAAAAAACTTTGCCATTTATCATGACTATAAGCTCTTATAAGCTCGTCTTCACTTAGTTTCGAGTTCACGTTGGAGGGGAACTGATAAATTTAATAAGACCGTCAAAGCGTAAACTCCGTTATATTTCGAAGTGGATCAAAACCCACTCAGTTCTTGAATATTAGTTCCTCGAACCAGTGTGCTCCTCTTCTGCTAATTAGACATTCTTCTCGAGTTCAAGATTTTGGGCAGGTTTGAGGTGTTGTTGCAGAAGGGAGTGAGTAATAATGAGACAGTCAAATCAAAATGTGCCGATAATCCATCTTCAAACCGTCCACTCATGATTTGACACCATCCATTTGCACAACATTGGACCGTGGTGAACTTGAGCGGAATGGAAACCTGATCGTAGGAGTGTTTTCAATTAGGAGTGAATAGCCGTTGTCGCTCTCCTGTGTCCACATTTTATGAACAGCAATTCTGCGAAGGTCATCAACTAGGAATAAAAATTAATTGTTAGAGAGGAAGATTCATTCAAAACTGAATAGAAAAAGGGGCTCGGTAAGAAAATAGCCGTGTTCTTGTGATTGGAGTGGATTAGTGAAGCAGTGTATCATTCAAGAAGAGGAGAGCTGACCAATTCACGTCACCACAACCCCTGTGTCACAGCACTCAAACAAGTACATCTACGCAAACAATAATAAAAAAAAGTGATTGTTGTGCTGTGCTTAGACCGTGATGTGATGTGATGATCGCTGACAAATTGAATTGCACGTGATTAATGGACATTAGCAAAGACAGAAGAAGGATACACCAACAAAAATACATTTTATTACAAGTTCTTCTAAACGGACGGACATGGACCAAGTTGCAGTCATAAATTGGCCAATTACAGATTTATAAATACATATTATTATCCATTACATGATTATCATTTTTTTGTCTTCTTCTCCCACTGAATGAATGTCACTGCATCATCATATTAATTAACTTTTATGCAAATCAAAAAGTTAACTGTTGCTGCCATAAAGGAATGTGATCAGCGGAGAAGACTACATATTAATTTTTTAACAAAATAGTTATTCACATTTCCATTGAAAAAAGGAAGGAACCAAGAAAGAGAGAACAAGTTAAGGGGATGGATGTTCAGCGACTCGGATGAAGGATTTTTATGGATGCATGATATGATGCGAACCAGAGTCATCACCAACATGTAGTTCATATATCACTAACCACCACCGCAGCACATACCACACATTCTTTTTTATTGTTGCACGAGAGAACAAGAAAAACAATTATAATCATTACGCAAAATACCTGGTACAATTGAAGAAGAGGACCATATTCAATAGGAAAGTCTAAAAGATGAAGATGCGCAGGGTGAGTTATCTATTCATACAAGATTATTCTTTTTAACAAAAAATGTATTGTTTCAGTCAGCTAGTAGGTCACTTGGGTGAGCTGAGTGCATTTTCAATCCTCTCGTGATTATCACTTCCACTTGACCATTACCAGTCAGCCAGTCAGTCAGTCAGAGGGATCATAGGCATCAAGCATCAAGGCGCATATTACTTTTATTTAGATAGAATTAATATTATTACATTTTTTCACGAACTACGTAGCTTATAACTATACAACGGTGCAAAAAAATGAGAAACAACAAAACGGTCAACCATGAAATTACAAGACAGTTCGCAGTAGATTATATGATGCATCAAATTTCAAGAGGTATGCATTACCGTTCCTCTTGCCAACTTTGGGGGCACAAGTTTAAAATGCATATCCGAGTGAGTTACTGGTTTTGTGATATTGAAAATTAAGAATGACGATGACTTTTTCATAAGGAATGCAAAACTGCAATGGAGGAGGATGTTATTGTTATTTTGTTGAGAGAATATGATAGGTTTCACCGAGCTAATTAAGGTACTACGGCGGCTGCAATTCATGCAAGAAAAACATTGAGACAAGTAAAGGACATGGACACGCACCCTTGACTTTTTACCTGTCTTTTTTACACACATCTTGGTTGGATGCTTGTTCTTGTCTAGTTTTTTTTATTGTGTCGTGAAACGCCTATATGATAGCTTAAACCAACATCCAAGTGCCAACTCTCCTGTTCATCCATGATAAAATATAAAAATTTCAGTTTTTTTGGGTGTGAAAGGAAGATCGGTGCGAAAAAGCATTGAGTACGTGGAGCTGAGGATGCTCCCTTCAAATGTTTTCAAGTTTTGCTGGACGCATTTTTTTCATGTCATTTTGCTGGGTGTGTAGCTAGAATGTGAATGGGGCATGATGTGCATACCTACTTTTGTTTGTGCGTCAATTGTACATTTTTACTTCGTTGGGAAAAAATTAAGCATGTTTTGCTAGGGTTCTCTTATAATTTTCACTTGAATGCCGACTCTTCCCAATGATGAATGAATACCACATCTGTGATGTGATGATGAATCCCTTTACTAAATTCAGAAAAGGGTGATTTTTTATGAAAATGTTTTTCTCTAATGATCTCGAGCTTACAGGAGCATACGTTTTCCTTTCCGTGTCGTTAATATGCCAAGAAAAAATGTAGAGTTTGGAAAAAAAACCTGACCACAAAGTGTATCCACCTTTATGACCGGCTATAATTAAGACACGTGCTTGAAAATCCTACTGCTGAACCTCAACTCTTTCACTTTTATTTTCAAATCATTAGGAAAAAGATGCGGTAGAAATGTTACTGAAATAAAACCACAAAAATGATAGGCGAAAAATATATTGACATTGCACTAGACACTTTGAGGTCCATCGTATGTTAGTCAAGACAAAAGGAAGAGTTTTAGGGAGTTCGAAGACTTACGAACTGAGAAGTTGGGGGGATATCAGGTGCAGGCTGGGTTGATTGTGATATATTTTTTGTCTTAAAATGTTACATGCAAGAATAGGTAGTCAACATTTTCTCCTAAATTACGCATGAAATATTCGTACATGTGTTTATTTAAACGTGAGGCAATAAAACTGATATGAACTTAATGTTGAAACGTGACGAATGAGAAATTTACTGAAACAGTTTTTTGTAGGTTTATGTCTCTTGATATAAATAGGTAAAATATGATTTAATTTACAAGTGGAGCATAAAAATGCCTCGACAAGAGAGAGGTTTCCCAAATGCTGATTTACATGTTTATGATTGCATATTAATCTTGCATACATGTACTCCTACAATGCAATGTTTTCTCATGTGGATTAAACTGCTCCAAATTCTTTTTAGGTATTTTTGTTCACACTAATCATCTTCTCAGTCGTCGTGATCACCGTCACGTCGGCACAATCCCCTGTCGATGAAGTGGATGAAAAGGAGGAGGACGAAGTAGCCAGACCTATTAGAGCCACACCAAAAAAGCGGGGTCGCTCACGTAATCGCAGTGGGAATGGAGGTAGTCGAACTGTGCAGAAAAGGATAAACAGAGCCCCAGCACAGTCCTTTAGAACGACAAGAGCCCCTTTATTTGAAGCATCCCCACCAGACCCCTATTTAGATGGACATCTCGGTTCAGATGGTCATTATGGACACAGTCACGGACCGCCTTCACCAGATCCTTATTATTCCCCATCTAAATCTGGAGAAGGACAAGGTGGATCGGAGGATGGGCATTATGGACATAGTCACAGTCCACCGTCGGATGATCCCTACTATTCCCCTTCCAAATCTGCGCGTGAGAAAAAGAGACAAAAGCAAAAGCTTAAATTGACGAGTCCAGCCCCTTCCCTCAGGAATAGTTTTGATGTCTCCGGAAGCCAATCATTGGAATATCAAGATCAAGAGGGATACAAAGTGGTTAGCCTTGGACCAAAATTTATATGCAATTGTGCTTACTTCACTTGTACCAGAATTAGTATATTAAAAACGTGATGCTTTATAAAAATTTCAGCCTGGCAAGAATTACGCTTTTGCGTATGCTGTTGGTGACGACGCTGAAGACTTTTCGCACAAGGAAGCTAGGGACGGACAGGTCACAATTGGAGAATATAGAATTACCCTTCCCGACGGACGGTACAATGCATAGATAGAGCAAACTAATGAATGAATTATTTTTAATGATGAACCCAAAGTATGACTATGACTTACTGTAATTCCAATGTTAATTTCAGAACCCAAGTTGTACGTTATACAGCTGGGGGGAAGACCGGATACAAGGCGGACGTTACATACGAGAAATCATTGGAGCTAGCTAAGCAATCTCTTCAGCAGACAGGCCCTTCACCAACCCTTGGCGGATACAGGAATCATCCTTCATTAAATTCTGGAGTGCACCAACAGTACCACCAGGCAATAGAGCCAGCAGGCCACTATGCCGCAGCTACTCCATCCACCGCACCTTCCTTTAACTCTGATCGTATTTACAAGTCTAAGCCACCAAAAACTACGCCTCTTTATGGAGAAGATTTAGAGGATGATGACCATTCGAGCTACCCACGACAACGTGGAAACAATAACGTGGGGCACACTCCAAGGCTAAATTTTAAAGCTGGTGGTGCTTCCCGTAGTCCTAGCCCGACACCAGTATTTAATTCAGTGAGCACTACACCGACACCTCGACCTAACAGCATTTACGATAAGATTTCTCCATACCGAGGCGGCGGCACTGGGACATTCTCAAACGATGATTTGGCCTATGCCCATGAACACAGTCCACGTGCAGGACCTGTCCGAGCTAAAACTAGCAATCATGCACCAGTGCCTGCAGCACATCCACCACCACCACCTTCGAAGGTGAGTACAACGGCAGCAACATACTTTGGATCACCCAAAGTTCGTGGACATTCTTCTGTCAAGTCGACCGCTGTGCCTACCAAGAAGTACAAGGAACCCGCATATTACACTCCAGTACATCAACCCCAAGCTAACCATGTTAACGAGTATGTTCGACCCGGCAAGCATTTCCAGTATTTGCAAGAAACTCCATATCATGCTCACGCCCAATCACCTATATCAAAGCCTGTCAAACAAGCCCCGCATCACGTCGTTCCATTGGATCATTACAAACCAGCCGGACCCACCCCAGGAACCTATACATACAACAAAAAGCCAAAGAAGAGTAAGAAAAAGCACGGGATCCATCAACCACTTGGTCAGTACCTTTTACAAACCCCGGTAGCTCAGACCCCATCTGCGCCAGCGTCTTATCAGTCAACATCAGCGGGATTGTTACCCAAGGAGCCTTTCCACTACTATAATTCCTTCCATGAGCCGCACCACCACGGATTTGGCCAGATTTCCGCCAGCCCCACGCCAACGGTGTCGACCAATTCGTTGCTACACAATGCAGCTCCTTATCCAAGTCCTTACCCAGTTACAGCTTCCTACCCTAGCCCTACAAGACCTTATTTGACGGAGCATGTGACTCCCACGCAGTCTCGACTTCGACTTCCAGTTCCGCCATCAACGTCCGGGCATGTTTACCTCGAAACTCCAGCGGCAGGAGCGAGACCGAACAATTTAGGCGTGAAAGAGGCCTTATCCCGTCTACCAAATATCCCCTCTCCTAAAACCACAGTTCACCCTTACGAAGTTGGCTCGGCTGACTATGGTAAGAGTGTCGCTTATGGGAACAGTCCGCAAGACAAAGGATATCATCGACAACAGTCACAACCACGGCCACCATTTCCCTTTGAATCGGATAATGGCCACATAGACCACACAAGTGCTGCATTGTTTAGTGCAGTTGGTGGAGGAGACGAGCAATACTTTCCCAATGATCAGTTCAACTTTCTCGACGGATTTAATCATTTTGACATTGAGCAAGCAAACGTACGAGAAATCCGACAGCCCAGACAGAAAAGGAGACGTCAGCGAAGACCCGATAAAAGGAGAGGCTCACCAGCCCCTACCCAGTCTCAACCAGAAGCAAACTCACAACATCCTCCGCCGGAACAACAACAGCCCAGTCGGTCACCTCCATCCCGTAGACGACAACCAACCACAAGCAGAGGAAAGAGAAGGCGTCTGCGAACTCAACAACCGGATCCCATGATGCACGCCGTGGAGTCACGAAGAGCTAGGCCAAGAAATCGGCCCGGACCTTCAAGGAAATAAACCGTGAAATTTGGGTAGCCATTATTCCTAACACATTTACCACTGTTACCATTATGATTTGACCGCCTGTACAAAAAGTGCTAAAATGGGAGTATCGCATTCCACAGTCTGCATTAAAAACATGACGATGATGATTGATGATGTTCCCTGGATGGTATTATTATAATTTTACGTTTTACGTATAGCGTGTCTCCTCATCTTTTATATCTTCTTATTTTTAATTATTTTAGACTCATTTTTGTTGGTTATTGGTACATGTGATTTACTTGATTTAAATCATTTCGATACTGTGTGTGTGACGATGATGATATTCTTGTATAGCCGTATGCCAAGTACTAAATATAATGTAACTGTTAATATAAAATGTCAATATTATAATAAAAAATTAAAATCATAAAAATATTACGACTATAAAGGTCAAATCCTGGCACTAGCCAAAGCTCGGATCATGGCCCAGTAATTCGTTCATCCATCATCATCATACATAACTCATTCCCACCTGCTACTGTCCCAAATCCGAGCACAGTTGAGTGACGAGAGTTGGACTGAGCCACCAGCCGAGCCGCACCCCGGNCAGTAATTCGTTCATCCATCATCATCATACATAACTCATTCCCACCTGCTACTGTCCCAAATCCGAGCACAGTTGAGTGACGAGAGTTGGACTGAGCCACCAGCCGAGCCGCACCCCGGGTTTCGTACTAACAAAGGATCAGGTAGATAAGCATTGAGCAGTAGGAACTTGTTTTTTTTTATAAAAATTCCAACTATAATATTTTATTCATATACTTTGAATTCCGTACAAGTTTTTTTTAAAAATCATTTCCACTTTACCCTTATTCACAATAGGTAGTTTATATATTTCCATGTATTACCATTTGACATTGAATTGAATACGTGTAGTCGGTTTTTAGGGAAAATTTACCGTTTTAGAGTTCCACGGGTGGCATGCGTTTTGATTTGGAGATACATACATAGACAACCTTAACAGTAAATTGCTATCATATCATATCATACCAATATTTAATACACAATAGTTATATAATATACAATTCAAATAGTATATAATAGCACATATTATGTTGTACAGAATATAGAATTTAAAACGGCACCTTATAGTAGTTAGTAGTTGATAAAATTGCAGAGTTTTGTTTTATTAAGTAGGATGGGAGCTTACTGCCTGAAAAAGGATGACACAAACTTGCTACCACAACTATTCTCATATACAGCGTCACCCTACAATGGAGGGCGTTATTCTTACAGGTTCAACCTCACAGAGCTCAGATACATTTTTCTCGTCTGGAGAAAGTCTATAGTGAACAAAATATTATGGATTTGACAATGCCAGCATTACACTCACTCACCCAGAATGAATGTATACATGACCTTATACGTCCTTAGCTGCTATTTATATGTAGAAGAGAGGGTGTGATCTTAGCTAATTATTGGAATATATTAATCAAGTTACAAGAAAGAACGCACATTAGTATACCCTTTCACTCACATGTATGACGGGATTTACAGGCAAATCACTTAATCAAACACTCATTGCATCATAGGCTCCTCATTTCCACCTACTAGTAAATGCCAATATACTGCTTCAGAGCTTAATGACTCAGAAAATTCTCTCAGGAAATCACACGTCGTCGGTCGTTGAGCCATTTGATACTACTCACTCACAAATTCCCATATTCATTGTGTTCGGAAATGAAGCTGAGAATTGCAATCAGAGTTGATAAACTTTTGTTTTATTTTGGCTAAATAAAATTTGATAATAAAAGTCACTTTCACAATTGTCGCGACAATTAAATTTTCCCTAGATTTACTAATTGCGTAATCTATTTTCTTGGTAATTGTATCATTAGGTGATATATATAATATATTGGCTTGATGTTTGAGTAATAAAGTGTAGCTTACTTTTAAACTTAAACTGAACAAGTGGATTAGCGAACAGCGTTTGAGATTGACATGCCACTAATTTGGAGTTTTATTACTAACCTGCCTTTGCCGTGATCGTTGGATATTTAAATTTTTATCATATCTACAAAATACATATACCAAATACCATGAGACTGAAAACGACGTTTTAGATTTAAGTAATTATTATTTAGGTCTATTTTGTATAGTATAATACTTTATCAAACCGTTACTAAAAATTTATCTTCAAATCGTATCAACTTGTTTGCTTGCACCATAAATACCTTGTGTAAATAGTGTTCCTACATTAACCCTTAATACCTAAATCTAAATCCATTATATACGATTCTAGGATGTATTTCACTGTCGCTACCAAACACTGAGAGATAGAGATAATTAATATATGAGCCGCAGTGACAGATTTTTAATCTAATTTACCCAAGTATTTTTATGACGTGTATACGTATTACGTATGCGTGAAAAGTTTATTTAACCTATTTTACTTGAGAGCATAGTTTCATTTTTAGCAAGGATTATGCTACTAGGATGTGGTGTGGCTAAGAGTATGGTTTATATATTATATACTTTTACTCTTGGTACTTGGTACGCAAAATAATCTGATCCTGTCTAATTTCCACATTAGCATAATTCCCTACCTAATTTCAACTTTAGTAGTTTGCTGATTTGCTGCTGAGATCGCTTTTTAGTTAATCTAAATTTACTACCGGTGGAGATGAATGTAAATGTGGAGTACTACGATAATACACTGCGAGTGTGGTAAAAGAATGGCCACTTGGTTTATGCCTTGGTTTTAATGATTCCTTGATTCACCTGCCTGTCAGATGGAAGCTTTGATGATTATGATTTTTATTGGTGTCGTAATGTTAACGGCGTTTCTACAATTTATCCTCGTAAATCAGCCGTAGAGAAGCCGGCAACCGGAATGTTGTAAAATCATTTCGAAACGGATATCCTCAACAATCTGTATAGCTTTTTTTTTTAGGTTTTCTGATTCATCATCATCAACTATAACCAAAATTACTTTGCCTTGTATGATGTTCTAGTTAATAAAGAGTTTTGATGTAATGAGATTTTCCATCCAAATCAATGATTCTCCTCATCCAAACAGAACTTGTTTTTTAAGATGTTTTTAAGAAATTTATTTAACTTTTTTCTCTCAATTTTTTCCAGTATATTATTATTTAAAATGCATTTGCTACTCAAAAAGAAGTCATCATCATCATGTATTTTTATGCAGTATATATCATTATATATATTTTTTGTTTCCCCGTGATTTGTTGTCCTTTCTTCCACTGTATAAATTGTATGACGGTGTGTACATCGTTTAGTAACATATTAGGGTAGAAGATAAAATTTTGATCTTGATTGATTGATTTTTTTTGTTCTTAACAAGAGGACCCCAAAAACCTTTTTGTTTTCCGAGAAAATAACCCTTATTCGGTTTTTGTTCTTCACGTCTAGATCTGATTGTTTTTAACGATTCATGCTCACACGAATGACGATTTTTTGTTTTTGATTTTTCTGTTTGGTATCAGGTAAAATTGCGGAGAGATAAAATTGTCTAACATGTTTTTGTGTAGTAATAATAACATTATAAGTAGTAGTAATTGGATATAAGATACAATCAAGTGGGTATGTATTATGTACAACAATGTAGATTACAATCGATTTTCCCTTTTTTTACGACGCAGCACTAGCAGTATAATTGTAGTATATAATATATATGTATTATGTATATCGTAGTAGTAACAATAATACATTAATATATTGTAAATCTATATTCTTGGTAGCAATGTTCACTTGTCAATTGTGTATATAATAACAGTACATACTAGATAACCATACGTATATCACTAAGAATAGCAGCTACAGAAGGTAATGTACAACAATTCCCTCGGTTTTTCATACATGTCAACGCACAATTTTTTTCATACACTTTTCATTGTTTCAATCGATCCCTCAATCAATCAGCCAACCAATCAATCAATCCAAAAAGGTATAAGAGCTCAAGTACAATATTTTTTCACACTAAGAATTTTCTTTTACTGTATAGGTAAGTTAAGGTGGTATAATAGTATATATAATTATGCACAACGACACTTTTAACCTCGACTACGACAACCATTATGATTATTATTATTAAATTTCCGTAAAATTATATATATCTGTTTGCACATATATGATCTGCATTTTTTCTTTAAATACTTTCAAATAGTGTGTGTACATAAACTGTTATATAAACACGAACAACAATTCATGTAGTAGTGTTTTCTGTTAAGTATGGACTGTTTTTCTAGATTCCCGACAACACTTCACAAAACCACCCTTTTTTTGGTACTTTCACTTGAAAAATAAATTGTTCTTTTTTTTCCACACCTTTCCTTTCACGCACTTTCATCCATATCCCACTTTCACCACGCATATCTCTTGTTTGTTGTGTGATGTACATTCTTTCAAGTGCTATTTTTATGTTTTTATGGAATCTTGGTTGATTCCTCGGTTTGTAATAGTGATTTTTTTTACATACTGCGAGTTTTATCTTCTGTTTTTAAGCTACCATTTAAGCAGGCATTATTGTTAGAACTTTTTGATTTTTATGGTCTCTGTGTAGCAATACTTCCTTAGCTCCACAATTTTCCCTATTACTTCACGAATCGTTTTCCCTTAGAGTTCAAATATTTAAGAAATAAAAGGTTTTTTTTAACAAGGTTTTGTAGAATAATTTGATTGTTCGTATTACCACAGCCGATTTATATATTTTTTTGCATGTGCTATCGTTTGGATAGGATAGGGGAACATTGTGTTACATACCTTCGAACATTCTTTTTTACACTTGTGAACTACGTCCGTTTACTTTGGGGGTATTCTTATGCAGACATTGCGAACTTGAAGAGAATTAAAAAAACGGAATAAACGAAAGGGTAGAGAGAGTTTGTCATCATGAGGAGTAACGAAAAAGAAAAGCAACAAAAAAATGACCGAAGGTGAACGGGTCACAACACAATTGTTTTTATCATCAACAAATACCTTCTTTTATAACATGAATATATACAGCTTTCTACACATAATTATTTTTCTCAACATTCAGATTCTCAGACGCATTCATATTCACCAGTTTCCCATATTTTTTGTCTTAAACAATATAGCAATAATATAATGTACAATTGAATAAGAGATACATAATTTTCTCTGGATAATGTATATATGTATACAAGTTTTACATATTGTAATGAACGGACACAGCATATATAATTGTGTATATCTCTGTACTGCATATATTGTATTGTATCATGTATCAGCAAGTAATTATTTTTTTTTATATATAACAAGATTGTTTAAAAGATGTTGTAATTGTTGTATAATGTGTGTGTGCTACTAAAATGTGTACACGTTAAATACATTCAAATACACAATGATAATATAAGTATATAGAAACTATAATGCACAGTATAATAATAATAATAATAATAATAATATGTATAGTAAGGACTTTGCAGCAACTGTAACGATATAATAATAATAGTAATAATAATAATAATAGCAATAATAATAACGATTACATATTCGTGAATGATGATGACCAAGTTGTAAATATATATGCAAAATATGACAACATGATGGATGACATATATATTGTTTTTACGTAAAAATTGTAGTAGATTATCATTTAGCTATAAGTGACAAAAATCCATTTTGTGGTTAGTTTATGTCAATTTAATAGAACGAGAAGACGTATATGTACGTAATAATTTTCATGCGTTTCTTTTACTCTCATCGCTTGTTAGCTCTCATACTCTCTTGCTCTCAGTAGGAGTCATAAAAAGTAACGAAAATCGAAGTATGTTATTGTATGAGTGTAATAATTATACACAGCGAATTATTACCAGTTGTTGTATATTATTACTATATTAAATATATGGCATTGTTTTTTTTCCAGCTGTCTAAGTATTGACTGATTGCTGTTCAAAAAAGATACACAATACATTCGGGGAATGGAACACTTCTCAAAAAAGATTTTCATCGTCCTTCATTTTTACTTTCGCAATCTGCATGCACATCCTTCTCTTTAAAGCTACATCGACATATATATATATTTTCATGATCTTGCACGGTTAGACCTTGATTACTTATTAGATTATTATTATTATTTCTGGTAAATGAGACAGCGTACATGTATACGTGTGTGTATTGAATTTTGTATTGTATGAATTACAGCATCTCTTTCCTCTCCTCTCAGTATTTTAGTCTTTAAATAGAATCTTATACTTTGCATTCTTGCACAATTTTTCTGGTGATTTTCTGGCACACTACACGGTATATTATGTATTTTTTTTTTCTTAACCACATCTACTTTCCCTTTCTAAGAATTCTGCCCTGAATTTTTTTTCTGAATGAAAGCATTTCCTTATATTTTATCACTAATGTCATATATATCATCCCTTTGTTACGTACGTGTATCATAAAATCATGTAAATTATATGGTGTAATAGTAATAATACGAAGAGCATGGGACATCATCAAAATGATCGCTTTTCGATGGATTGCAGTGGTGTGTATAGTGTTTGTTGTATTATTGCTGCGAATAAAGCCGGCTAGCCTCTGCTTTCTCTTGAGAACAAACACACGACGCTATTATTATTATTACTATTACATAGGTTTATATAGACATATATTTTGTTTGGTAAGTACTAAAAATGTATGTACGCGTGTGATAAAATCCCTACGTAGACACGATGATGGTTTTATATACTTTGCGATGATCAAGTGTGACTACTACATATATGCTATTTTTGGTAGCAGGAGTTTAAATAATTATGATGGCGAGTTCTTTTAATTTTCAGCTGATTACTTTTTTGTCCGCTATAGTTATTGTAATCTGATACAGTACAATCTGAAAGTAGCTGTGAAGTTTATTACAATTTTGAATAAATAACTGTCGTGGATTGTGAATCTTGCTAGATGTTTTTGCGTTGTCACATTCTCGTAATAATATACTGGCATTTCCGTTATATATATAAGGAGGCGTAGATGGAGAGAGATGATTGAATCGCCTCAAGTGTCAAAATGTTCTCCTGAATAGCCTTTAATTTTTTTTTCCCGTTATGGTTTCTGGAAGACTATTCGGATGAAAGAGTCGTAAGTTTGGTTTTTGTTGTAGGGCAATAATGTTGATGTAAAATGATTTTGCTTGTAGTAACAATCGGAAAATTGTAAGTTACAAATAACTCTTTCGGTGATGGTGGCTTTTATCGGTGTTGTTGGTGGTGGTGGAACTACTGGAACTTGATCATAATTGTAATTACTTTTTGTGATGGCTTCTCTGTTGAGGATGATATACTTAGCAATATAAATTACCGTAATAGTAGTCATTATCATTATTATTACTATTATTACGCTTATACTCTTATTGTTACCGTTATTTAAGTGTATCATGATTATTATTATTTCCATCATTACTTTAATTATTATTTTATAATCGCTACGATCACTAAAATTTTGTTTGGACTAATAATATGTTTCCTGTTCCACCCAACCTCCGGGATTGCGGCGGAGAATTAATCGACGAATCTCATCATAAATAAAGATAGCTAGTGAAAATGGCATTGCTGGAATCCACCAGTTGATCCTGGAAATTTCATAAGAAATAAGTTTAGAACTTGAACCTAAGATTGGACTTACAATAATTAGTCAAAATACGTGGTTAGTTTAGGTGTGCAATTCTTACTTGAGTGGGTACATTCGGAGAGCAGTGTCCATTCCTGGAGTGTATGACAACAGAGCTGCCAGGCAGGTTTCGAACACGAGACCGAAGTTAAGTACCCAGTTCCTGGAAATTGGCAAAGGAAACAATTAATACAAACTGGCAAATTGGCAAACCAAATATATATTGGTGACAGTAAAAATTGTGGGATGACATACTTCATTCCTTGGTGAACAATGGAATTACGTCTTGTCTTACAGATGATCAAATCGGCCCATTGTACGATGACAATTGACACAAAGAAAGCGGTGTGACAAGTGAACTCCAACTTCTTACGGTCAGAATAAGTCTGCAGAAGTGTGCATAAGTAAAATTTAGTTTGCAAACATATATATACTGCACTGCAAAAATTTTGCTCTTATTAGCTTATCATCGCACCCATTCTTGTCCGTATGAGTCCTCAAGATCGTTAACACCCTTGGAATCCCATTGCTTACGAATGCCAAAGAGTTTGGTGGGGAGGAATCCATTCTCAGCCATAATGATGAAATAGGCAAAGAAACCAGCGGCAGCTTGAATCATACCGATTTGTCCGTAGGCGATGGAGATCAATCTAGTGTTCATATCATCATATACCAATCAGACTTCCAATTCTTGCCATTTCATACGTAATAGCTTTTTTGTTTTGCTTCACGAAAGCAAAGACTACAGTGGGAAGGGGTACGATATATATGTACACAGAGATAATACACAAAAGGGAATCTAAGACATTTAGTTTCAAAGCGGATTATATATATATATACACTTAGTTGTAGTAAATACAAAACATAATAATTAGATTAGGACTAGCTAAGAGAAAGCTCAGCAACAGCCCCTAGGCCGAGTTAGTTTATCAAATCATCATCCAAAATCAGCCCCTCCAGTTATTTTAAAGCAAATATTATACAGCAGATTCATCAGAAAGAACAAGCCATCAACGACATTTTCTTCGTCTTTTAATTAAAAGACAGACTGGACTGATGAGATACTCATTTGCAAGGAAATGCTTTTGGTATAGTTGCTCATCACTTCTGCATCCATTTTTGTCAATCACAAAAACATTGATTGATTGATTGATTGTTGTATTCAATTGCTTGCTTACGCATATTACGCCACGCTCAGCGCTCAGTCATGCGCAAATATCATATTTTTTGTATCATCATCAGCCTATATAAAATTATTCTAACGATAAGTTCAACCTATATTTACAAAAGTAGAAAAATGAACGGTTTGTTAACTTGTAACTGATAACTAAAAAAATAACAACACACATATAATATATACGCACATTTAGAAAGAGAAAGAAACAACCTGAACAAGATAAAGGCTTTTAGACAAAAACAGACCTGTTGTTAACCAACTTGTCTTGCTTGGGGTTACGTGGTTGTCGTTTCATTATGTCCGCTTCTGCAGCTTCATAAGCCAAAGAAATGGCTGGAACCTGCACCCCGAGTCATTAATGCATGATTTAAGAGGACCCATATATAAAGTATTCATAGGTATGCTTTCGCGTTTCACAAGGGACACACACCAAATGACAATCATTACAAACAACTGAACTGAACCTTTTTCAAATCATGTCGGAATTTCATACCAAATATAATCACTTTTCCTCGCTACCCAACAATAATAATATCCCCTTTTCAGAAGTTGTAGTGTGGTTTATGTGGAAGGAATTGAGAAATTAAAATTACAAACACAAGAAGGGTTTGAAATACAGTTTTCGATAGAATATCGATACAGGCATATAATATATATAATTTTATATAAGTATATATAAGTATATATATTTATAGATAAATCTGCAAAAAACAAATTTGTAGCATTTCCAGGAGTCGAAATCGAATCCTGTATAGTACACACGCACGCACGCACGCACGCGCTTCAAAATTGAGCATAAATGAGCAGCGAGCCTAGCGTAATATATCGTGCATTGAATACACACACAGAGCATTACAATAATTAGGTATATTCGAGAGTAAAGTGCATAATAGCCTTTGTGATTATTTCGCATCTATACGGCGACATACGGTTTCACCTTATGAAAACATACGTCGGAAAGCACACACATTTATAATATCATTCTTAAAACATGAAGATATAATAATAGTAATTACAAGCTCTTATCAATCAATCAGTCTGTCTTTCTTTCTTTGCTACTCGGAAGCAAAAGTTAAACCCAGCATTATTTTTCGGCACACAGAGCATCCAACTTGTTAAGCATCCAAGCTAGTTATTATTAATTGGTTTTGAAGGCGATAACAATGCGGATAAGCTTATTTCCAGCAGAGATCACCCAATTTATCCAATTCGCAATCCCGAGTATTCTCAAGTGACCCCAATGACCCGAACCCGAAAGAGATAGAGAAAACCGATATAATGAATTCTCCAAACTTGCTCCTACCACAAAAGACTCTCATTCCATTTTGAAGTTTTATAAAAATGAATCAATTTGGTAGTATTGTATATATCGTTGTAATCATTAGGTATAGATAGAGTTAGAAGATTTGGCAAATCGCTTTTGAACGAGGTTAAAGGGAAATAGAGTTACATGTATTAACACTTATTATGTGAGTTTAGAGGCTAGTAGATTCTTCAAAAGTTTGGTTACTTTTACAATAAGAAAAGGTTACATTAAACAGAGTTGTCGAGAAAGTTGGTAATTGGTTTATAGACAGAGATGAGTATTAGGTTTGAGATTTGGTAGAAAAGTTGGTTAGGTATTAAAGAAGAAGATGTTGAACAGAGAGAAGAGAGAGCGAGAGAGAGAGAGAGAAATATTGAGAGTAGTAGTAGTACAGCAGCAGGTAATAGGTTATAAGGAGTGCTGTTGGCACTTGGCTGGCACAGAAGATAAAGTTTGCAAAATTCTTTTTTTATAGATATTTACAAACGAGTATTTTTAATGGAATGAAAGAGTAAGGAAATTATAACGCGTAGGGAGCATTTTCATTAGCGTATATCACGGCTTGCTTTTCGATCGTTTTTGTGGGTTTGTCATCGTTCAATCATCATATATCTTTACCTTTCATTGACCAATTTGTCACGTTTCGGGTCACGAGGATGCCGTTTCATAATGTCCGACTCAGCCTCCTCATAAGCCAGAGAAATAGCTGGAACCTAAATACACATGTTGAAAGCGACAAAAAGAACACGCAAAACTATGATAAGACATAATATCTATAAAACACGACTACCGACAACTACAACAAAATCATTATTGTAGCGATTGTGACTCCGTATTTCTCAAAAAAAAACATATTAATAAAGTTAAAAAATAAAGTAATAATAACTGAAATCAGATACGGGTCAAATTAATTACGCAAACGAAACGGTATAAATTACGACACACACATTTACGATTTAGAAAATCATATTAGAAAACGCACAACCTGTAATGTAACATAAAATTGCAATGAACGAGCACATTTTTAAAAAACAAAGTCAAAATATGGTAAACCAGGTTTTTTTAACATGTAAAGAAACATGAAATGAGTTTTTAGCTGCATAATATAAGGTCATTGCGCATAAACAAGATCCACTCTTCTATTACAAATACACTATTATTAATTATAGAGGCTGAACACATTACGCGTTGTCATTTTGAACTCACTGCACACACGACCAAGAAGATCTGTAATGCACAATGCTTCACTGACTTCCAGAGCGTTTTTGGATTTATGAAGTGAAGACATTAACACGACAGGATTATTCGCAGAGAGTGCTACATTTACGACTAAAAATGGGATTACAATAATATACGTATTATTACTGACAACTAACTACTGAAACGACACAAATATGTATATATAATATGCCTATTGATGTTCTAAAGTGACACATGCAGCACCACATAGGATACAATATTTGGAAAGCCGCCACGGGAAGCGCTAACAAGTCTTTTAAGTGATTTTGTTTTGTTTTTTTTTATTGCAGACCAAGACCCCCAATGTGAAAGTCATTCTCTCAAGGTGAAAATTAATAACGAGAGCACCTTCTGGGGAATCAGTGGTCTACCGGGGAAAATTTAATTTTTACCTTTCGTTAACCAATTTGTCTTTAAGAGGGTCGCGAGGAGCCCTTTTCATGATGTCACTTTCAGCGGCTTCATATGCAAGTGATATAGCAGGAACCTAAACAATTTTATACATTATATAGTACAAGTAGTAGAGAAAGTTGATACTTTTTTGTACAAAGGAAAGACAATTTTTTTAAGGTAAAATATGGTGTGGTGTGTTAACATTCCTTTTGACTATAATCACTTCAACAGTTATGATTAATATAAGTACTTTTGTAAATATTATAAAGCCGTGGCTAAATAAGAAGAGTTCTCCTTTTGTCATGCTTTCTTATTGTTGCTGGCATTTGCTTTCTACAGATAATGCGAATTTTTACGGTCCATCATCATCAGCCTTTTCTCAGTCTTTCGGCAAAAGTGCACGTTTCTAAACTATGAGCTATATTATTTATTTAAGAAACGTTGTCTATTATACCGTGCTAGATAAGTACAAGGGCTACACGACTATATTTATTTGGGATTTTAAAATAACGGTTGTGCAAGTGGTACGTTGGACATGCAATAACTGAGGGGATTTGGAGAGGTAAACTAAAATATTTTCTAGGAGTCAGTGTTGTTTCCAAACAGTGTTGTTAGTGTTAGGAGGAGTTACATAATGTGCTAGGTTAAAAGTAAGTGGGTCAATACACAAAATGTTTAGAAGTGAGAGGGGCTATATATTTGGTTGGTTGGGAAAAAAATCAATCTGAACGCGATTCTTTTTTGAAAGGAGCACTTGTGGTAGAACGTACAAAAGATTAAGAAGTTAGTTCAGTTAGTCTACTTTGACTTTTGTTTTAGAAATAGTATATATGACGGTTAAGAATTCGCCTTCAGAGAAATTCTGGAGGTTCAAATAGATAATCAATATAATATTTAGGTATGTGATCATTCGTATATATTGCTGCGCAGAAGTTGCTTGTCATTGTCAACGAAAAGGTTTTTGATATATCACGCGCAATTGCTTGTGCATACGACAATATTGAGTAAGTAAACCTGCTTTTGTATTGTAGTGATTCAGAAGAATCATTTGATATTTTTCAACCGTGGTGATATGAAATTCAGTTATATTGAATGGAGGAAATAATTTTGAGGTATAGACACGTACCATATCAGTACCCAAGTCAATGCAAAGAATGGTGACAGTTCCGAGTGGAAGTGGAACGTTGAAGAGAATAAACAACAGGAATGGAGAAATCTCAGGAATATTTGAAGTGAGAGTGTATGCAATGGATTTTTTCAAGTTGTCGAAAATGAGACGTCCTTCCTCAACACCCGTTACAATTGATGCAAAGTTGTCATCTAACAGAATCATGTCAGCTGCCTGTTTGGATACATCCGAACCAGCGATACCCATAGCCACACCTGTACAGATTAAATTATGTGAAGTTACTCTATTTCTAAATTTGTTGGCATAAACTAACTTGGGGGATAGGTTATGTATTATTAGTCAACTCATTACCAATATCAGCTTTCTTTAGAGCAGGGGAGTCGTTAACACCATCACCAGTTACGGCAACAATGGCTCCTTGGCGTTGGCAACCTTCCACAATAATCAGTTTCTGCTGAGGCGAGGTACGGGCAAACACGATTTCAGTGTGATGTCTCAAAATGTCATCCAATTGATCTGAGCTCAAGTCCTTCAATTCAGTTCCGTGAATAACAGCAGCCTTGGCGTCAGCTGGGTTAACTTCTGAGACGGGGATGTTCAACCTTTGAGCAATATCCTCGACAGTCTCATTTCCTGCATAACGACACGTCAATTAAATTCATATCAAGGCTGTCTATAATTCGGAGTCAAACACGGAGTGGGTGAGTTAGTCCTACCTTCGGAGATGATACCGACGGATTTAGCAATAGCTTTGGCAGTGATAGGGTGATCACCAGTGACCATGATAACCTTAATACCAGCGGACCTGCATTTCGCTACAGCATCGGGGACAGCAGCACGAGGAGGATCAATCATAGACATGAGACCAACGAATCGGAGTCCAGACAATGGGAAGTTCGGATCATCACAATCAAACTTGTAACCTGGTGGGTACTTGTCAGATGGAAGCATCAAGTCGCAGAATCCTAGTGACACGAAAATTTGTTTAAGTTTTATTAAATAGAATATAATGTTACGAGTTTTACAATTCAAAATCCCCTAATTAGGTACTTACCAAGCACACGCTCTCCGAGACCACCGAGTTCCAAGTAAGCATTATTGAAAGCCTCCTTCATTTCATCATCCAAAACCTTCTCTTTGCTTCCAATGTAAATGGTTGAGCATCTGTCCAAAATCCTTTCAGGAGCGCCCTGGAATATACAAAACCCTAATAGGATATGTTCATAAACGAACGAAGCTACAAGCAATTAGGTCTTACTAACTAACCTTCATGACGAGGAGATAGCGAGGATCATTAGGATCTTCAGTGTCGTGAATGGAAACCTGGTACTTGTTGGTGGAGTTGAATGGAACCTCGCAAACCTTCTTATTTCTTGCTCTGTAGCTCATCACATCATGCAAAGCCAATTCCATACATTTGAGAAGAGCAGCCTCCGAGGCATCGCCGTTCACCTCCCTCTTCAAAATTGGAATACCTTCCTGATTTCCCTTGAATTCAGCACGATTACAGAGAGTGGCAACCCGGGCGAGAGCCTTGAATCCATCACTGGTTTTGTCATATTGAGCACCGGACTGATCCTCAGTGGTGTCAGCTTCAATGATTTGATTGTCAAACCACATGTGAGCGACAGTCATCCTGTTCTGCGTAAGCGTGCCTGTCTTATCCGAGCAAATGGTTGAGGTAGAGCCCAGAGTCTCAACAGCCTCCAAGTTCTTCACAAGACAGTTCTTGGAAGCCATCCTCTTTGCGGTCAGTGTCAGACATACAGTAACAGTAGCCAGCAAACCTTCAGGGACATTAGCCACAATGATACCAATCAAGAAGATGACAGCGTCAAGCCAGTGGTAACCCAATGCGAATGCCACAATGAAGAAGACAACTCCGAGAAACACGGCCACTCCAGTAATGATGTGAATGAAATGCTGAATTTCCTTTGCAATTGGTGTTTCTCCAGAGGACAAACCGGAAGCCAGACCAGCAATACGACCCATAACAGTGTTATCACCAATGTTCACAACAATACCCTTTGCAGTTCCTGGAAGCAATTAACAAGTACATAAAACCTCATCAAAATTAATCCTTTCATAATAAGACGATTACGATGGGGAAAACTGACGACTGACGAGGACAGATGAAGGGAATCATTTTATTTTATTATACCTTCGACAGCATTGGTTGAGAAGAAAGCCAAGTTTTTGGTCTCGAGAGGGTTGTCATGCGTGAAATCCGGTCCTCGGCTCTGAGGCTCGGACTCTCCCGTCAGTGAAGAGTTGTCCACCTACACACACAACCCCATCCACCGACGAATACACACACGTACATAAACAATATTAATCCCCACATGCACATCCATATCCACGGAAAAAGCCGCCGAATGGATCCAAACGGGAATGGTTTCATGGAAAAAAAAAGTACAGAAATCCGCAAATTAGCATAACCATCATTTGGTCAAATTATTACTAATTACTATTTCCGGAAGTTTATACCTTGAAACCTCGGGTTTCAATAACACGAACATCAGCTGGAATACGGTCACCAAATTTCACTTCAACAACATCACCAATCGTAAGTTCTTCTGCCTTCAGGGTCAACTTTTGTCCTTCTCTCAAAACCGTGGCGTACTGCGGAACCATGTTTTTGAACGATTCCATAATCTTGGAGCTCTTTGATTCTTGATAGTAAGAGAAACAACCAGTAATGATGACCACAATTGCCAAGACCGCTCCGAGGTATAACTATAAAATATGGAGAACAGAAACCAAACATGCCACACTCAGTTTATTATTATTTAATTTTTTATGTAGTTGAGTCTTACGATTAGATTGTAGTTAACATTTTACTTACATTGTCTTTTGAGGCATCTTCGTAGGTGCCAGCTTGGATGGCATAGGCTATAAAACATAGAATTGCTCCTATCCACAGGAGAAGGGAGAAACCACCAAACAGGTTTTTACAGAATTTCACCCATTCTAGGGGTTGTTTTAGGAGGGGTAAGGGCATTCGGACCATCACGCTCATAGTTCTCTTTGGCTTTCGCATTTGTTAGACCCTGCAATCAAAGAGTAGTCCCATTTGGTTCAATTCCAAATCCCAAACAAATTACCCACTTACACCAATCTATAACTTTTCAAAACTCTTCAACTTTCGTAATTGGATTACGCACGTGGATTACGGATTGGAAATGAAATAAGTCAGAAAATCTTACTGTATCAGGGTTAGTGTGAAGCCTCCTGCAGAGTTCTTCCAATGGAACTTTATGATCATCGGTTTCTAATTCCTGTTTAAGGTTATCTAAATCCTGTCCCTTTTTCTTGGCCTGAAATAATCAAAAAAATAAAGTGTCATTAGGAATTGTATCCGTATAGCATCAGCCTTCAAGCACCCCACGTATTTATCAACAATGTATTTTTTAAAAAGTCTCCGTTCTCTGTATCCTCCATCATTGCAATTTTTTATATTTTCTTGCTCATTTTCAAGATTTCAATGTACCTCCTCCGCAAAAGATGTCACGACCCAAGTGCCTGATAAAGCCCGTAAATCGTGCATATATTGTAAATAAATATAAGCTCAAAATGTGAATTTCTTTAAGTGACAGTTTGATTGGCATTGGCATGAAGAGAGGCGAGAAATTGTCACATTTTCATGTAACCACCCCAAACCACGCTCTCATTGCACACACGACGGCCCACAGTCTCACCACCACCGCCATTTCACATTATTCCATCCATCCCATCGCTCGCTCGCTACCATATCATTTTGAATTAGCGTAATACATGACAACGACAACATCATCCAAGATAATAGGAACAGACAGACACTGAATGACTGAATAGAAGACAAGAAGACTGCTTATTCCACTACTCCATCCACCACCCCATTTCCCAAATCATCTGCATACGTTTCGCTACATTCAAATTTGCAAAGAATAAGAAAAGCACTTCTATCAATATGGAGAAGAAAATAAAGCCGAAGGAAAATTTTTCCCATTTTCTATCCACCACCACCACCGCGAATCCCGCATAAAGTATGCACAAGCATCACCACGACTCATGTATACGAACATTATGCATGTATTTTAATGTACACATCTCTCTCTCTCTCTACGATATGCTCTTTGTTCATTTTCCTAGAGATGCTTTTATGCATGTCGACATGATCATATATTTAAGTAATTTTGCAGTATACCAAAAATGCCTTTTGCTCTAGTCTACAATGGCATGGCATGATAACTCACAGCCTGTGTGGAACATCTCCTCCATTTATTTTGTATCAAGCACGGAGGGAGCAAAAGAGAGTTAGAACGAGAAGGTTAGGGAAAAATATATATATTATGATGTTCGCTTCGTTCCTTCATTTCACCCGTTTCCCTATCCAAGCTCTTCTTGTACTGCTATCCTGTCAGACAAAAATAAATTTCACCTTTCACCCTTTTTCATATTTTATTTACGGCCACGTTTTTGTCGCTATTTTTCCTCCTCTTTCCTGTTCCCATTTATTATTACTTTTACTTTTTACTTTAAATTGCACAAAAAGAGAATCCCTTTGGACCCGGCCCCTTTCCGTGTTGAATGTACGGAACCTCTGATGGGCTATACTAGCAACCTCCTTATGACAAACAAATCAATTCTCCTTTCATCTTTTAAATTTCCGTGGACGTATGCCGTGCACGCCTATTTCCCTACCAAAAAAGTAATATACCTATGTGTCCATAATGTATCCTGTCTGGTTTAGTTCACCATATGATTGCATCTCAATATTCAAACATTTCCACTACATTCCCTCATTAGTATTAAAAAATAATTCTAATCGTCACCTCTATCCAGACATGAATAAAAAGTAGAGCGAAAGCCAATTGCTTGCCACTTTGGCATTTTTGCAATGCTAATTTCCCCCACTTTGCAAGTACACATGGAGCAAAAGAAAAAAATGGGAAACCATGAATATTACATATTATCATCTCCAAGCCCCGTGCTTACAGGTTTCCGCACGAATTACTTGCATAAACTGTATTGTAAAGAAATGTGAATATTATGAAATTAACAATATACCTATTACGATAGTCACAGTCAACGTATACGATTTCACCATGTTATTGAAGCATATTAGACCTGGATATTGGAAATGTGGGCAATTACAAGTACACATATATGCATGGTGAAAATCATCTCCGAAATCACTGAGATAATAAGCATAACAGTCTTTCAAGGCTCTGATCATCGAAACGCTATCGCGAATAAATCGTCCCTGTATATCGTCGTCATCATCATTATCATGAGCGCTCCACATGACAAACATACAGAAGCATAACGCTTTTTATTCTTTTTCATTTTCTAAAATGGTCTGTAGAGAAGACACAAATGCTGGGAAGTTCATAAAAAACTTTGCAAGCAGTCATATTGGCTTTTGCTAAGGTTCTATAGCTTCTGAAACAGCTTTGCCAATAAATCTTAATTGCTCGTGCTCCCCCTCTTTTCGGAGATATATAACATGATTTTATGTGTTCCCTGCCATCATATCCTCTTATTTCATTTACTTTTTTTGCTGCTACTTTTCCTACAAAGTAGGTACATAATAATATAATGGAACATGGCCATAGCTTAATTGAAAAGCTCATCTTCTTTTGAGAAAGACGCAAGTTTGTCTTTTTCTCAATGTTCGTCTGTTATTTCTTAACTGAGAGAGGCAGCCATGGCTGAAGAGGTGAACATCTATAATTCACTTTGCCATCATACCATCACCATCATGCCATGGCTAAAATTACTTCGTCTGCTGAAGATACAGCCGGAGTGGATTAAGAAGAAGGAGAGGGATTGTGTCGCTTTTGCAATTCTTTTTAGTTGAACACCACTCTCCTCATCCTTCTTCCTCCGAGGCTTGTACTGTAAACTGTAGTATCGCATGCTTACAAGTATTTATAAAACTTTTTGTTGTTACAAGAAAGAATTCACTTTGGCTTTTGCTGGTCCTATTCATTTTGCACACGTGCTTGTCTTTGCTGCCTGTCCAAAAGAATTTGCAACAATATCCACAACTCACATGTGTCCTATGGAAGTACTGGTGCGCATTATACGTGGTTTATATGAAAGAATATGAATGTATAAGTAGGTATGCCATTTCGGGAGCCCAGCAGGACATTTAAATTGGATTAAAAAAAGAAACTTGTCTCTTTGTTACTAGCTGTTTGGAAAATTATGTTTCGAAGGAGTATTGAAGGCCGTTGCCGATTTCATTTCACTCGACTGGAACGACCTCACCTCGTGCATGGAGTAGCTGACGCTTGTCGTTGTCAAATACCCATTCTTTTGAATGTAGACTCCGACTGCACATTAACATATCTTTGCAAGGCGGAGTTAATTAGTTTGACATGTGACTGCTAACAACTTTTTAACCGTTAATATATGTACGAACCCAACATTTCTCTGAATGAAGGCATGAGTTGTGCGGAACAAAAGGAGATTCGATTTTTCTCACAACCTCCCACTACAGCTGTAACATACCTACTTGCATGTCTTATCATCTCATCCATTTTCTCATGAATCTGTCACTTAAGTGATGTCTATTGAGTGGAGAACACAGCACCCCACCACCTTCAGTTTTCTTTTCATTGCTTTTTTTGTTAAATGAAAGGAAAGAGCAGAGAGAGGAAAAATTGTGATGTGTGCTCTATTCCCTCTCCGAGTCAATATTACTTGTGATGGCACCATGGCACACGTGCCATGTGGTTTCCTCTTGTTCTACAACAAGAGAACAAATAAAAAAGAGAAAAATGTATTCTCCGTGGGATAATGATCCCTTTTGCCGGGTTAGCCGGTTTCTTTCATGTTGACTCGTCTCTATTTTCGAATTATCCAGAGAAAAGGCATTCCATTGATCAAATGGTAATGGTTATGGGGAAGATGCTAGAAAAAGATGAAAGTTGGCACAAGAAACGCTTCCGTTGCAAAATATCCTCATCAGAAACTTTAACTTCATTCAGTGGCGAAGACTATAAGTGTGCTGATGACGTAATGCTTGCAAAAAATCTTGTGGAAATATGGGAGCAGAGGAAAGCAGAATAAAAGTGACACATGTTTTGTCTTGCAGGATTTTCATTGAGGTTTTCAATTGCACATTGAGCAAAATGGAAAACTGGAAATTTCTGGAAAGGACTTTGGAAACATGATTTCATAAACCCAGCGGATGTACAAGAACTTTTGGAGGCGCATTAGCGGTTTTCGCCAGTCACTTTAGTGGATAATCGTAAGGAGAAAAGATGGTGACTTCATTCTATGCATTTCCTCCTTTACCAACTGACTAAAATGTGACCGCAGGATTGGCAAATGTGGACGAGTAAACTGTTTTATGACGGACAACTAATCGTTTATGATCTAATCCTCGAAATTTGATAGTCTCACGTTACCTCGATGCTTGCAAAAGGTACAAAGTTCTTGTTTATGAAGAGTCTTACTTGACAAAACAGTTTTGAAGGACAGAGAACAGATATTAACCTTAATATTTACACTACGATAACCATAAAGTTAAAATATTCGGTTACATTGTCAAAACGATTACGCGTTTTACAATATTGTACAACTCGCGAATTATTGCTTACCTTAGCCATTTTGGAATCCCTGAGTAGTTAACCGTGGCACAAGAAAATCTGGTCTTCGTAACAGACGGCGACGAGCAATGGGATCACACTTGAAATTCAAGAGTTGAGACGAGTTGATGTTTCTTATAAAATCTGTAATTAAAAATATAGTGCGTTGAACATCATAACAGTGAATACGTTCGGGAGCTTCATATGTCACAAATTATACAAACGTATTTCAGTTCACAGGAAAACCACTAATAAATGTCATAATTAAACTCGCTCTATCATTAACGTACTCCGTATAAGGATAAGGAATAATTGTACTCAGTGAACTTTGATCGCTCAGTGTTTCCTTGTTTTGATACTGAGTGTAGAACGGCAATTAAAAAATTGCTCAA
>JAANSN010000980.1:0-41095 GCA_036850665.1 Dicranocentrus wangi | reverse complement strand
ACTGACACTCAGGTATCGCCTGTCGTAAGTTAGTCGACATGTTGCAAACCTGCTTTTGTTTGTTAAAGGCTGTCCTCCTGACTTCTTCAAATACGGACACTCTTCGCCACTCAAAATGGCTGGACTTTTTCCATAGTATTCTCCCCACATTCTGGTCCACTTTACAATTACGATTTCGTCTGGCCGAGGGACCGAGTTGAAATCCGCGTCGTACCATCCAATATACGTCCAACGAATTTTGAACGCGAAGATAGAAAGAAGTTTGTATGCAAAGCAGCAGGCAATGAATAGTATGAAAAGCCTACAAGATTTTCGCAGATTGTAATTTCATATCCAAGAAGACTGCTATTCAATATACACTTTATACTATCACCAATTGGCAATTATGCACTTTTCAATGCATTCAAGTGGTTTACAGGGAGGGACGACGAGTCACAGATAGAATAGTAGATCATAAAGTAATATAACTTTCCATTCATGTATTCCAAATAAATACAGATTGATTTAGTTATCCCTTTACTTTTTCCATATGCCACATGTAACAGAAGAGCAAGATATTGGATGTAGTAAAAAGTATATAATAATGAATAGCAGTCTGTCTGTATTCTTCTGTCTTGAACTTGCCTTCTTTTTGTTAAGCAAGGTAGCAATTTCTGGTACAAATCCGACAGGCCCCACATCCTTGAAATTCCTTTTAATCACTCAGGATAGTATATAAAATTTTTACTGCCAACTGTTTTAACAAAAACTATCACTTGGCACTATAAAATTGCCAATTAAAGTATATGAAACGTCTCGTTATTGGACTGGACACACCGCGTTGCGCCTGTTGTGAGATATAAAAATGTGATGCGCGATATTTTTGCTTCTTTGTAATCCGTAACTGATATGATAACCAATGTAGGTACATAAATGATAACTCAGTGGACACTTATTAGTTTACGTAAGATATCATGAAACTGTACAAATGTACAAATGCATATATGTACCAGTTATTGGTAAAATAGGTACCCAGTCCAGTCCTTTTCGTTAATGGACTGGACACACCGCGTTGCGCCTGTTGTGAGATATAAAAATGTGATGCTCGATATTTTTGTTTCTTTGTAATCCGTAACTGATATGATAACCAATGTAGGTACATAAATGATAACGCAGTGGAAACTTATTAGTTTACGTAAGATATCATGAAACTGTACAAATGTACAAATGCATATACCTATGTACCAGTTATTGGTAAAATAGGTACCCAGTCCAGTCCTTGCATCTTGATTTATAAATCATTGACGTTTAAATTGAAATTGTGTCTTATAAAGCAAATAGAAAATATATATAGTGATTGTGCGATTGTGAGGAGGTTATTGTCCAGGTATGATATGTGCAAAATCTATTAAATAGGATTCACATTACAACATTTACAACTAATTTTCAAGCTCACGCAATCAGGAATAAAGCTATTAACTCCTCAGAAATCCACGAATTCACTAGCACTTGCTTTATGTGCACGTGACGCTGAATAAGTACAATTAACGTTTTAAAATCCTCTAAATGCGGGTAAGATGCAATGGTAATCCACGACGGATTCCTCGTTCCTAGTTGAAACTTATAAATGCAAATACTCAAGTGAGTGACTCAAGTCGCAAATAGGAAATTTGGAAGCAATCTTAGCGTGGAGGTTTATTCAGCTACCCGGATCCCGTTTTTCTCGGCCCATGCATGCCTGAAAATTATTGCCTGTTTTTATTTCCTTATTGACTTTTCTATTCGCTTCATTCCCTTGCGTGCGTGGCCACTGAACAATGGGCATTTAAATGTGCTCTTTACTTTTTTGAGGAGGAGTAATGCACACGATCACGATCCCGAGTACTTAAGCAGACCAAATATACAAGGCCGTGGAACCACTATCGCTTAATCCATGCGTATAATGGTTCAAAAAACCTTGCATGTATATACCTGAAACTAAACATGAGATATGGTATATAATATGTCACACTCACTGACAATTAGTATGGCGTATATATGACAGGGGCTCACGGCTCACTCACTACTGCGACTTTCTGTAGTTCGTAGGTTTATCTCCCCAATCAAACATTTTATATTTGCCTACTTTCTGATCTCACAACAGTTGCACAGAGAGCCATTTAGCATTAGCATAGCAAATATTTTTCGCCTCGTCAAGGGATATACTTATGGATTTGTAGTGGAACAAAATGCAGACACCTGGATCGACCTGTTTGCATGGTCAAGAAATCAAAATCACAAGGTGTTGCAATGTGAGACGTATCTCACTCAATTGTATGACTTGAAAAATTTTTTTCCATTCAACATTATAAAATTGGTATCTTATTTTTTCTAATTAAAACAATCAGTTCTAACAAATACCAGAGCAAGTGTGAAAACGTCCATTCCATACAACGTCCTCTTTAAAATAGATGGAAAATTGCTTTGGAGTTTAGCATTACGATATATATATACCCCAACATGTAGGTATGTTAGTTAATTTTATTTCTTTTAAATTTTCTAAAACATCCACTCAATTGGGTTCCAGTGCCAGTCTTCCGCATTGGGTTTGCATTGCTCAGCCTATTCGTCGTATGCAGCGTTGACTCGTCCTCCATTTGTCGAGTATGCAACAGTGTCAGGCACCCTTTTGTTGTCCCACTTTTGAACTGATGCTGAACGACCATTATTAGCATACAATGGATTTCCAGCAACTCCAGTACTGTTTGTGTTGTTGGATGCGGAGGAAGCTTCTCCACCAAACGGAGTTGTAATTTTTCCAAATGCAGTAGTCAAACCTAGTTCAGTGTATAATTTTATGTATACACATTTTGTCACTGAAGCTTACCAAAGTCCAGATATTTCGTTAAATGAGAATTTTTACCTTTCAGTTGAGGATACGTCTGTTGCAATAGATTGAGCGTGGATTTTTTACAAACAAATATAATAAAAATGAGTATACCAGACAGTGCATTGTATATATCTAATACAATCCATGCAATATGATTTTCATCGTCTTCTTTCGTAGCCGCCCAGCTTATAACTTCAAAGATCCAACTGAAACCCATCACCACTCCCAGCTTAAGGAAGAGAAGCACACTGTTAAAACAATAATGTATGCCTTAATATTGAAAAAAAAATTTGTGATTTCACTAATCTCAAAATGGTATAAAGCGTTATCAAAAGTTACGTCTGCTTATCCTCAGTTCGTTTGTTTGACCTCAAATTGTTTGCATCTTTCTTGAAGCTGTACAGCCCGATAAGTGTCGCCGCAGCGAAGACAATACTAAAGGCTATCAGGACACTGAGAATGTAATACACATAGTAGCCTTGCGACCACGGTGTAACAAAGCAGTACCGTTCCCCATACTCGGGAATGGGAATTCTTGATGTACGGCAACTGTAAAATTCATATTGTAGTTGTAAGTATTATAAAGTTGCGGGATAAACATCCTTATCATGTCACACATATTCCTAACAAACTCGTACAAACGAACCTGAAAGTGAATTCTAAAATCAAGGAAATTCCCGTGACCAGTAAGGGAAATCCCCAAGCCAGGCTGGAATACATTAGTAGTCGTTTTAATCCCTTGGTGGCATCGGGTCGGATTGATCTGAGGAAATAAAATTACTTATTGCAATTTGGCAAAAATGGGATTACATTTAGTTTTTTCTAAATTTACCTAAATGTCCACCACAAGTCAATGTTGACAACCAAAAGCCAGGTAAATGATGCAATCATGAAGTACTGCGCTCCAATAGCTGTTAAAAGTTAAAGTTAAAGTAACGCTATTTGCTAACGCAAATTATTATGGCAGTAAAAATTCTCTTACCGTTTACTACACAAATAGTTGTTTTGCCCTTATTTCCAATTAGTCCAAGTAAGTGAGCAGTGCCCATGAATACTTTCATGAAAAACAAGGATAGTGTACAGGAACATAATGTTCTGCCATGAATATTCTGCTTTGGACCAGGTTATCAAGTATACGATTGATGTTATAAAATGAAAAAACGCTCCAATATACATACTCGTCATGTAAACAATGGAAACGCGTGCTTTGTGATCTCCACCCTGTAACAAATTCAGAAAATTTCATGTCTAGATAGTTGGTAAGTCAGTATTGCAACCACAAAATTATATACCTATTCTATTTAAGTTAGCAAGGATTTTTACAGTGTTTGTATCGTTTCCTCCACAAACGAGCATCAACCCATGAGTTGTCCCGTCATCAGCTAGTACTCGGTCGAAACACATTTTAACACTGGAATTTAGATGTTCCCATGTGCGATAAGCCCCGATAAACACGGCGGTGTTGTCAGTTACTGGATGAAATCTAGAAAATCGTGAAATCCCCATTTTTAAATCATATTAAAATCTTTCACCGTTTTATTATCCTGGCTGCTTACTCAATGGAACATCCGTTCTTCTTCCCATGGCTCTATATTGTCACAGTTGATCAATGCATAACGATACACAGGATTAACCTTAGCGAGCGGTAGGGGTTTCTCCGTTTTTGGGTCAAAGTAACCAACATCCCACTTTTCCAGGGTGTCATCACTAACGCATGTAGCACTTTCGTCACCAAAATATAGTACTGTTCCATGATGGCAGCACTTGTTAAGTATCGGTCTGTTTTGTAAGACCGGACAAGTCTTAAATTCAACCTTGACATCGTTGTCTTGTCCCCTTTTTAGAGTATTTTTTCAATTATCATTAGTTTGCATAGTGTTCGTTTGTCTGTAAATAATTTATTTCTCACGCTTTTACAAACCTGATAGCGTGGACACAAAATTCATCTGGAGAATAATATTCAGCCAATTCACCGCCAGATCCTACAGACAAATATCCGTTTTCCAGGATGAGTGAGTCATGAAATTGAACTTGAATATAGGCTTCTTTGCCATTGCTAAGTTTTTCTACAAAACGGTAATAATCGGCTGATGATAACGAAGTGATTGTATTTGGAGATGGGCTGCCCCCTCCTTTACACGCGTTTAGGATGTTGTTTTTGCTGAAACTAGATCCGGCGATTAGAATTAGAATAAGAGTCTTTTGATTAGAGATTTCTATTGCAATCGTGAATGCAGCATGCGCTACATTTATACATGCTAATGTTGCAGTTACTGGTACCTGTAATTTGTCAAAATATAAGACAAGTTTCCACTCTGATCCGTAAACTGAGTTGGAATTCCAATTGTATCGACTGTGATGTTACTCTCGCTGCAAAGTTTCAAGTTGACTGGATTTGCAATTCGTGACATTCGCGTGGAAATTCTATTTGACTCATTGGACGATTCCACAATACTGGGCGAAAGCGAAAATTCATCCAGGGGAATGTTCACATTTGTCATGGTCCTGTTTACTATTGTCGTAACATTTGCAACTTGAACTTGAGTCACGCATGATCTCGCACAAAAAAGTAGCAACACACATAAAGTGTATCTCAATGCCGGCGAGACGAAGATTGGCCCCATATGAAAACCAGTCATGATTGTGCGGATTTCGCGAACACGGCTTTACTGACTTTCATAAACCTATGCCACACTATCCTACAGAGAAGTAACCGTAATTTTGATTAACATTTCTTTCACAATCCTCCTCATTTGAAAAAGATTCCGTGTTTATGCATCATTAAAGAAGTTTGACGAGAGCTAACGACGAACGTGTTGTAGGATGCAGGTTTAGGTATGTGTGGTGTTTAGGAAGATGAAACGAAAACTGCATAAACTGCTGAAGTAGGCACCGTTAATCCTAACCTATCGCGTCTACAAATCCTATCCTACACTGAAAGCCTTAAGTCAGCAGAACTAGTATAACCAGATCACTTGTATTTATAATATTTGCTGACAATCTTAGCTTTGGGGACGAGGATGGCATCACAAATTCTCCAGAATGAGCAGGCCAAACGTGTATGTGTCCAATGTATTGTGAACACTCTCTTCAGAGCATGTAGTGGAAAAAACAACAATATTAGTATCTTTTAGTTTTGTATACTTATTACTTTGCTGAACCAGCGGTCACAAACAAATGAGTCACAACCTCCATCGCAGTCGAAACTATTTTGAGTTAGGCTTAGTTATAGTTTCTGGCATGAATAAGAGCTGGGAAACCAAATACCAAGAATTTCATATATCCAACACCACCTTCGCTCACCGCTTTTTAATAGGAATTTCCTCAAAAACAGCCACACTTCACTGCGTAAAACTGTAAACTATCCAACTATCCATACGAGACACGTGTTCGTTGGTTACGACTAAGACAAAACACAATTCAAGTATTCCAGACTGCACTGTTGAGTTGTAGACTGGATTGAATAGTGACTTCTCTACTTCAGTGGGATTTTTATCTTCACATCAAATTTCCCATTCCCATGATCTGACAATGCTCTACTTGGCATGCTCAAAAAATTAAGTTCCCACTTATGGGAAGACGGACGATTTTCGTAATTTTCATGTATTTACTTGCTTACGCACGCAACAAAGTATTTTAAAACTAATGGTGAAAATGTTGCTTCGTTATCTATTTAAAAGTTCGACACAACTTGTAAATAACTTGACATATTAGAATTAAAATTTGGGTAAAAAGCCAAATACAAAATTCTACAAACCAACTAATCCCGCAAGGCAAACAACTAGAAGTTGTTTTGTGGTTCGTGGCTCAAGGACTGATAGAATTTCATTAAAGAAAAATGACTCAAACGACGAACAAAATGGCCGTGTAATTGCAATCCATTTCAGTCAGGCTGTTTGTCCATTGCACTATACAGTTACTGCTCACGTACAAATATGATCTGTTGAAGTAGAAACCGCTTGTCGTTATAAACTGGACAAGATGTGGCTCCATGATTCAATGCACATAAGCTTTAAAACCTGCGCATAAAAGCAATTCAGTAAACGTGATGCCCTACGGGAATTCTCATGGAAATTCGAAATGATAATTAACGGCTCCTGATCGGATTAGTGCTCTTCGGCTTTTGTCCATAACATTTCCATTCCAGGTAGATTTGCACATATACATTACGGGATTGGGATGCTGAGTGACATTGACATTATTCTGTCACACATCTGTGAATCTACATGCACCTGCTTATTATATCACGATAAAATACGTCGCATCACATTCACTGTATAGGTATATCGGTAATATATCAGTAGGATGTAATTCTATGCTCACTATAGTTCGCGATTCTCATTCACATGAGCCTGGTTGAGCAGAATGGGACACCTTTAAATATGTGATTACCTGTGTGATGGACAGAAAATTGTTGAATTTTGGTTTTCTGAAATGATATTTCTGCCAATGAGGATTTTACGTGCAGAGTCACACAACAACTTTTTATTATGTGATGTGATATCTGCAAACCTATTACAACAATGGCCACAGGCAGGCAGGGACAAAAACAACATTCATTTACCTAAGCTAAAATAGCTAGGGAATGTCGTTGTAAAAGCCACACGGTTCACGGTACATGTCATCTGCTATTCTTTAGTTACTGTATTGGCAGAAGTGATATACATGTCTCGTATTTTGAAAAAGGTTAATGAAATGGAAGAATTTTGTGACAACACACAACATGATTTACACATTGCTAATGCATACATGATGATTGGTATTGACCTTTGGGAAGCCCAAGCCGTCATGATGATTGTGCTGTTGTGCATTATTATTACACATATATTACAGCTGGAGAATTCTAAAAGTGATAGAAAGTATTTTTAAATACAAACGACGTAGGTCGTTTATTATTGAATTGAGGAATGGAATCGAGACGCTAAGTAGTAATTCGTGGGATGAATAACGATGAACGAAGAAAAACTTATTATCGAGTTTACTGTTTACTATTCACTCAATCTAGCCGCAAGTCTTTACATAACATAATATACTTTTGTATTTGGTTCTTAGAAAGATGTGAAAATATTTAATATTACAGCCACATATAAACAAGGAGTGGAAGCGTACATAGATTCCAATAGTGGTTCCTAAATAGCGTTTAAATGCCTACAGATATATAAAGGTGTAAGATGAGTAAGCATGTCATATGAGCATGTCACACTTCATATACATCTACATCTCTCACTAAATGACCGTCACTCACGATCACGACGCCTAGCCTGTAAGAAATGCAAGATATTATTCATTCTCTTTTCGTCAGAATATGCGTTTATGAGTTTGGAGTTTGCCATATAGGTACACGAGAAAGTCCGCATCAACCTATAAGATGACTAGGTTGACAAACAGACTTTCTGAATATCCACCATGGTCTTGCAAAGTATGCTCAGTACGAGTATGAGTATCTGTCATTCCAGTTTATGCTTCCAATGGGATGCGTTCTATTTTTACTTATAAATGATTTTCCCGTTGTCACGATCATCTTCGCTCGCCGACGGTGCTTCAGGTTGTTCAGGGACAAGCAAAGCTCGCGAGCGCTCGCAAGGGACAAGCAAATAATATCAGGAATTTTAAAAATCCTACCACCTATGTGCTCCTGTAATTGCATCAACTGCATGGGATATGTATATAGATTTAAAAATAAAAGCTTGGTAAACCTTATAGAAAACCCTGGAAAGAAAGAAACCTCCCGTTTTAATCCCCCTTTATCCTCCTTTAATCCTTACTGCCTCCCTTTAATCCTTACTTCCTCCCTTTAATCCCTGTTTATTCCTTACTTCCCCCTTAAATCCCCACCCTTCCCCCTTCAAATCTCTGTATAACATGCTAGGGGTATGGCTTCTAGTATTCTAGTATAGTCGATACGAGTCATTACTTCAGATGTTTTGCAAGTGTGTATGAGTCCCAACGATGGAATGTGCACGTTAGATAATGTTATGCAGTTATATGGAGTTTATGATAACAATAAAATTGAAATGAAAAGGAAGAAAACCAGTACACACTCAACAGAATGTCAGAAAACTTTCAAAAGGATCTTCACGCATTCCTTACTTTTTACTTATGGGATTTATTTACATTAATCTGGCGCATCATACTATATTATGCGACATGTCCTGGGAGAAAGTTTCGATGTAAATACTTTCCCATACACAAAAGGTCATTTCACAATATCGCAATGTCAACCTTTTCTAAATATTTTTTTAATCCGTTATAACAACTTAACTAACCTCACACCTCGGATTGGGTAAATTAATACAGAATACTACCTCTTGCGAAGATTTTCATCTACCCATTCTACTCATTTTGCTAAAAATTCGACCATTTAGTATACCCGGTTCGAAGTCAGGACTTGTCAGTCCACTTGTGCTAAAATTTCTTCCAGGCTGGCAAATCGGTGACGAGTGGTCACTGTCTCTCATTTCATTTCGGGCGGATGCATCTCCCTCAATAGTAGTTCCCATGTAATTCCACCATTTCCACAAATCGGAATACCACTGATGGTTTCTCCCTTCGAATTGAACTTTTTGATGTTCGTGAACCTTTTGACAAAGATTACACCACCCTTGGCTGTCAATAACTTTGTATTGTGATTTCCAACTAAGGTATTTCAAATATTCTTCGTCATTCTTATCTAAATAGATCAGATAATTTGCAAGATCATTTGCAGTTTTGAAATTACGCGTGTCAATATATGAATTATTGGGTGCAATGGTGGAATAATCTTTTGTATTTGTTCCACCGTAAACAACTGGTACCACATTGTGCTTCATCGCGCTGAAAAACTTTTCCGTGATGTAGTCCGTGCAAAGAGAATTTTCAAATGATAAGTAAAATTTGTAAGTTTCTGAAATGTAAGCGTAACAATCGTCGTTTGGCGATGATGGGCATGGCTGTCCACACCAACCGTAAACATCGACAGTGATGTACTTTTGTAGTTCATGAACTAAATATTCTCGTTTCGAATACGAGTCACAACTCGACACTATCCATGCTGCTAAACGCGTTTTCCTTTGAAGTAACAGATTATGGCTCTTGTCATCGTGCATGCTTTCACCGATTTCTGTCCGCCTTGATACGACTTGCCCGTATGGGTGATATACGTCGGAGTCCTGTCTGTAAGTTACAAATCGCGTGTAAGTTAACTATATCATCAATCATTTTATTTTTATTATGTACATGTGGACGAAATAAATATATTTTACCTATAAGTCATTGTCCAATTAAATACGCTTGGGTAAGCTTGTAGATTCAATTTTGTGTAAATAGGACATTCTTGTTGTAAGTATACCCATATATGGTCTTTGGATCGTTGTTGAGGCACCTCTTCCCTGAAAAATATACCAAAACTTTGTATAATATGTTATCTTTACCTTTCTTTGGTATTCTATTAATCTTTATCTTTGTTACATGCTTTTATTACATCATCAAATCAAATGAATGAAAGACCAGGGCATCACTAACGCTCAAATATCTTCTGTCAAAAGTTATGCGACACGTTCCAAATCTACTCCTTGGGCTATGTGACTGTGATAACTTTACATAATTGCACTGATTTCCAATTAAAATTTTTGGACTTTCTCCATAATCTCGGAAAAATTTGGTCCACCGCAAAATTACAATATTTTCTGGAAGAGGTTGGTGCAATTTGAAGTCAACATCATACCATCCGGTATACGTCCACGGGGTTTTAAACAAAAGCTTAGTAAGAAGTTTGTATGAAATAATGCATGCTATAAAAATGATGATGATCCTATCCGATTTTTAATTTTTGCGAGTTGCAGTTTATGGTTTCTAAAGACTGCCATTCGTTCTACTGTCTACTTCCACAGGAACCGTCGGAACCGTTCTATTTTCTTGATCGGATCGGTTTTAGGAGAACATACGATTTAGATTTAGACACAGTAAAAAGTTTCCTAGGTTTAAATTAAAGTACCCCTCATGCAGAGAGTAATATGTAAAACGAATCGCAGTCTTGAGAAAACTCGTATTCCGAAGCACTTTCCTCCTTCTGGTTAAACACGGATACAACCCAGTTCGTCTGTCACACAATCCCGGTAAACCCCTCATCACAAGCCACTCACAATCAGATACGTTTACTCCTAGCAGAACAAACCCAACTGAAGGAAATAGATTGACTTTTGTATTCATATAAAATTCTCATAAAATTCATATCTACAGAGAAAATTGAACCCAGTTCAGGTCACAGGTCACTATTTGCACTTCAAATATAAATGTCAAAAGTTTCTTGCAATGTCAGGGTCGGGTAGTGTTAATATTAGTCATCTATTGCAGAAACTAGAGACCACCAGGAATCAATGACAAAAAATCGAACCTTGCATAATTCTACGAATGAATGCTCTACACTTGCAATGCAAAATGTGACCATATATCGGGCTCGGTCGGGTTCATTTTCTCTATCGATATCTGCACTTCCGCCAACTAATGTCAACTCATTCAAGAACTAGAGACCACAAGTTAGCAGTATCAATTGCAGAAACTGACTTCCAGATGTGCAAAATGTAAGTGGTTTTGTCGTAATATATAGCTTCAAATTGCACTTATTACAAAGATTTTGTAGAATTATACATAGACACATTATATACGGTTAATAATATCTGTTAATATAGGGACATAAATTAATGTTAGGGGCATAAGGAAACTAAAAATGCAAAACTAAAAAGTTGTGACTGTACTTCGGCTTCTCCGGGAAGCAAGTGAGGATGAGGTAAAATTTCGCCTTCCGAGATGCAAGTCTAGTTGTTTATTATTGTGTGAGAGTGAGAAGATGCTGCTGCTGCTGTGTTTGCTAATGTAAAATGTATAATATACGTTTCCGCTAGTAAAGTATCTACAAGAATAGCAAGCAACATTAAAATGTACGCGAATAATGGACGGACACGCTGTACGCTCACCGAACGCTTGACGGGCACTATATACGCACTCCAACCGCAATCCAGATCCAGAGCTATCCACCTTAATCTTACTATAAAGAAGTAGATAAAAAAATAAGTCAACCCTACAAAATGGGAGCCGCAAACAAACCATGAAACCATAACCAGCAGCACATTTTTGACATTGGTATCTGATAGTATCTACTTCAGATTTATGCACTTTTTCTTACATTCATAATATGGAAGATTTTGTGGCACTTTAATATGCGTGCAAGCACCCACATACATGCTGAATTAAAAATTCATTTAGTGAAGCGCAGTAAATTTAGCGACAGTGCTGGTTTGTTTGGGTTGCCATTGTTGAGTGAGCTGATGATCAAAGTGGCGGGCGGAACATTATGTTTATTAGGTATGTGTTATGAAAAAGTATTGACATGTTCGTGTTGATTAGTGGTACATGTACACCTACCTACATCAAAAATGTAAAAATACATTATTTATTTTGTATATCTTCTGCTTCCTAAATATGATTGATTGTTGTCTTTTATGCCCAACTATATCATCGGAGGGAGGTAAGGAGGTAACAAACAGTTTTACACCTACCTACATCAAAAATGTAAAAATACATTATTTATTTTGTATATCTTCTGCTTCCTAAATATGATTGATTGTTGTCTTTTATGCCCAACTATATCATCGGAGGGAGGTAACAAACAGTTGTAAGTCTTACACAACAGTTAGACTGTCTATTGTGGGGTGACGCAAATGACATAGCGATCCAGCCAGATCCAGTGTAGAATATTATGCTCCTCTAGACGAAAGTCTCTAGCTAGAGGGATTGAACAGAAATAATTTTGCTGTGACAATGCGTATGAGTTTTGGGTGGTTTATGGGTTCTAAACTTCGGTTTTTGCAAAGACTGCAAAGAATCCCGTTTTCCATTATTTCCCAGTCCAATGCAGAGAAAGGGCTATTACGAGACAACTGTACGGGGGAAATTCATCATNTTCGGTTTTTGCAAAGACTGCAAAGAATCCCGTTTTCCATTATTTCCCAGTCCAATGCAGAGAAAGGGCTATTACGAGACAACTGTACGGGGGAAATTCATCATGATTCTGGTAGTATTTGTATGCTCACCATTCGTAGTTGGTTTCTTCTGACATATTCCTAGTACTAATTCTTCTTGGGAAATACGAGCTGTCAATATTCTTGTTATGGTAATGTTCTTGTCACTTGTGGGCAAACATGATTAGAGTTTACTATAATGCATAACTGATCGTGAGTCTCTGAGTCTGTGAGTGTCGACGATGTTGGGAACGGACAGAAACACGATTAGTTTAAGGGTCGGTGGGGAACACGAAGATGATTCCATGGGCTAATATCGATTTACGAATAAAGCATTTTCTCAACTTCAACGGGTTACATATTATTATTTATTCACATCTGACAGGATATTCGACGAATTTAAGTGACAAAGAGAAGTGGCGTAAAGAATATGTTAGTAGTAGCATTTGAGTTTACTCTCAAGAGGCATCCAATTTGGTGGCACATTACATTTACTTTACTTGATTGCAGCTTTTCAAGCTGATTTACTTGAAGAAAATCGAACCTTTTCCATCGATATTTTCAAGATATAAAAGCTATATAAGTGAAGCAGGTAAGTGAAAGCATAGCATAAGTACTTATGATCTGGAGTGCTCCTTTAAACTAGCGAGCTCTTTCATGCTTGGGATTTACACCTACAAGGATTTGGTTTATTACTGCCTGTCTTTTACAAATAATTAGTCTCGTATTATTACATCATGGTTAATTTTAAGATGCTTTACGTTTGCCCATTGGCATTGGTATTAACCACCTAGTCTCTATCTACGTCCTTAATCCGTCATGATGACTCATCACTATTGAATGATAGGTGGATTTTTGGCAATTAGAAGCACATCTAAAATAAAAATCTTGTATAATTTCGCACCTCAACAATCTACGTCTGTCGGAACTTCAGTCCTTCTAATGGAATGTTGGGTTGGGTAATACTCGGAACGGAATCCTATGTATTGATGTTGTCGACCGAATGTTTGAAATTGAAAGAACAGTATAGGGTGGCTTATTGCAAATTGCAAATCTTTATTTCACAAAGCAACCTTGTCATATAAAACCGGCAATTTGCATTACAAAAAATACATTGAAAACAGTAAAACCCGTAACTAACAATGCAAAACATGTCACGGCATAAGCTGCATCGTATTTCTAGTCAATTTGTTTGCTTGCGTTTTAGATGACAAAAGCAAGCTGTTTTTAATTCTCAAATTTCGTTTATCCATTACATTCAACATTATTCAAGTGACAAATGAATTATTTATAATTTAAAAATCAGAACGGAACACGATAAGCTTATTTTGTACTATTTTAAATGCAAGTTCAGTCACGCGAATAGAAATCTAAAAATACGAATTCAAGCAGGCCACGACTAAAGCCATTTAAACACATTATATAACCACCCCCTACCATATTTCAAATTCTTCCAGAGTGTCTTGAAGAAATTTGTAGTTATTTTAAACTCGGCCTCCTTACAGGCGAGTCTCACGCCAGGAGTACCAGTTGTGAAACGACTTTCCTCACCCTCAATTCCGTTAATTGGGTAATTGGATGAATACCACCACTCCTTCAAATTCCTGTAAACTTTACTAACGGGCTTCTTTTTATGTTCTATAATACGATGGCAAAGAGTGCACCAACCATCTTGCTTAATTACTTTGTACTGAGACTTCCATAAAAAATATTGCAAATACTTCTCTGGATTTGCATTCAAGTAATATAAATACTCAGCGAGTGCCTTTGGAGACACGAAGTCGTTGATATTAATGTATGAAAATGGCGGAGCAATGGATGCGTAATCACCTCCACCATAGACTATTGGGACTAGGTTTAATTGCAATGTTTCAAAAAACTTTTCTGTTACGTAGTCTTTACACAGAGAATTTTCAAATGATAAGTAGAACTTGTAATCCCGTTCGATTTCCTGAAAGCATTCATTCCCCAGAGGGCAACTATAATTTCCACACATCCCGTAAATGTCTACATCAATGAAATTTTGTAGTTCGTCCACGTACTCTTCTCGCTTGCCGTTCGTTTGACAGTTAGAAACGACCCACGCCACTAATTTCGTTTTATGACTTATGATTTCCTGATAGTTGACTGGGTTCACTAAATTGCTGTCCTCTAAGGGAACAACTTTCCCGTATGGGTGATACACGTCAGAATCTCGTCTGTAAATCCGAAGCATACTCATTAAATTGAATTCCATGATCCCATTCACATATTATATTTCATCTAAGTAACATTTTCCATAATACCGGTAAGTCATTGTCCAATTAAAGGTATTAGTGTAGTCATCTAAATCTTCTTTTGTGTTTACTGGAGATTCCTGTTGTAGGTATACCCATATCTGCTGCTTCGGGTGAACTGCGGGAAAGTCGGCCGTCCTATACATTTTAGAATGAAACAGTTAGTTTTTAATTCCCTTGATTTGGTTTATCACGAAATGTTCCTTTTTGTGCCTGTAAAATTGTTCTTCCTTATTTCTTACCCTAATTAGCTCGTTATATTCGCCAATACTCGCATACGATTTAGATCAATCACACAGACATATATGTATACATACCGTTTGGTAAATATTGGCATTATTAAGACGGAAATTTTAATAGTACTCCACATAGGTTAGGTAGTTTATATTGATAGCATGTCAATAAATAAATAAAAGAATAAATCGTGAATCAATTGAATTAATACTTATCGCCAGACATCAACATATTACCTATGTAAGAAAATGTGCCTCACAAAGGACATATAAAACTCGGAAGGAAGCTCTTTGCTAGAAAAAATGTGCATGTCTGGTACATGAGTATATTTTGCATCAGTAGGAAAGTATGTACGTTAAAAGTTATAGAAGGATATATTTAGATAAGAATTTACACCAGATTGAGAATAAGATATGGGCGGAATTAGTCCATAATAATAATTCACGCGTAGGAACGAACCATAACAGTAGATTATGGTAAGTGATATCGGTATCTTTTCTTTAGGTACATCATATAGTACAAACCAATTATGAAAAAAGTATTTGACTTTGCTTATTCCTTACCAACACTTGCGTTACACACGTGTTTACCGTTTTCATGTTACCGGAAGTAGATGTGCAATATTAATATTACATTCAAATGTAACTCATCTAACACGATACAGACCGTGTCGCCGTAAAGTTATAATAATCTAATGGAATATGGCAAGTTTAATGAAGTAATTCCACCAACCTCAAATCTCTCGAGTGAAACACAACAGCGTCACTGATCCCTAGGAGGCTCCTGTCAAATACCATTCGACATTCCGTAAAACAGTCTAATTTCAATTTTGGACTTTCCTTTTTCCATGCGTCTTTGGAGTTTTCATTGAAATATGTGGTCCAAAAGAGAATCACATTTTCGCCTGGTCTCTTGTATTCTGCTGAGATCAAAGTAGATGATGTTTGGTGTTTCTTCCCGTTGCTGAGAGGTAATCGGCCCTGAATGTACTTGAGTCTTCTCAGGTGGTTTGTTGTGTTATATGATGAGATCAATATGACACCGATGAAACATATATTGAAAAGAAGAATAATGATGCAGCTTTTCTTCTTGAACTTTCTCACAAACATCGGAAACACTCCGATTTGGAACCTCATTTATAGCACCTTTACAGGACGAATTTGGATATTAACCAAGTTAGGTTATACTTTTACTGAATGCAGATGAAGACAAAATTGTCTTTGGCGTTGTAAGGCATACCGGGACATTCTTAATTCATTTATCGGCAAGGTGGCCTGCAACTAATTGAGAGTTCCTTGCGTGACATGCATAATATTTACGATAATTATACTTTGTACGTAGCAATATATATTTTTCAGCGGAGGTTATTTCTTTACAAGCAGTGTGAGATTTTGGATAATTACTGAATATGCAGAACTGAGTTTCCCTAATGTTGTACTACTGCCTGCCAGTCAAATAGTAAGTTAGCTAAAAATATTTTTCTTTAATAACGTTCTGAGCCGGAATTCACCACTGTTGCGTGTCCATTGACCAGAGAGAAGTTACTGAAAATGGTATTATTAAAGCATTGCATTATATTAGAATCAAGGGACTGTTTCATCACATGCCGTGATGAAGATGCGTGTTACAAATTATATTCTTCGGTTATACCCATAGAGTATAACTAAAAACAATACAGATGCACATATTATGCAAATTACTTATACGAAACGCTTACTCTTTAAGGTACACAGGTATATCACATTTACTACATCTACTATTGGTCGACTATATTGAGAAAACTCCGGTTTCTATTAAGCATGGTAAGTAGTACTTCTTGCGTTTCAGTTGATTGATACTGATTAAGTCTTTCGAAATATTAAAACAACAACAGGCCATTTCCTTTCTTTAAAATACAAAGTTTATAATAGGTGCAAGTTTTTAATTTACACACGTAACTATTTTATCTGTAGCTCGCCGTGTTACGCCTGTCTCGATATACGTAAAACCAATATATTTGTTGCAGACGAAGCTAAACGTAACGGCGAGATTGATTCTATCTTCCTTTTCACTTTCCTCCAGAAACTAGCGTTGAGTGCTTTTTGCCTTTCAGAGGGCTTTCGGAAACGGTTTCACACATTTTTTACATGCTTATCTATACTTTTATTACTTTAAGGAATGTGAATTTATTAGAAGATGCCCACGGAATGATTGGGAAGGATGAAATAACCAGTAAATTGACTTGCATACGTGTTTGACAGCCTCCATGCTTGTTATGCAACCAATAATACATGTGTCCGGAGGTGAAAACTATGAAGGAAACCATCTTCAACCGACATTATTGTATATACCTATAAGGTGTATAAAGTGGAGGGTATAGCTACACGGCACATTCCAACTTATGAAATATCCCATCTGGACTCTGGATACTTCAAACATAACTTTTTGACTTGCCCATCTTTTTCACTTTTGTATAGTGTGTGGTTCATGTTAGTACAATTATTAGTGTATCACACACAAGCTCCTTTTCTGCTATTACTGATATAATTGTTGTAAAAAGCAAACAGATGTGCTATCTGTGCACTGCACGCACTCGTCTATTCCCAGTTCCTTGGTTTGCTTGTCTTAAAGTAATCGCACGAACTGTCTATTTTCATTTGTCAGTTGGAGCACAGATTTTGTTGCTTCAGCAAGACAGCAATCTAAAAACTCGGGAGACAAAAAAAGAAAGTACGTACGGTAATCTTCATCCATGTATATTTATCCTTGGGCATTAAATGCTAATAATTATTACACTTCTCGTTGAAATTTGACGTAATCCTCATTTTTACTCAGATTTAAAGCGATGTGTTTACAAAGTGAGTGTTCACAAGAGGTTTTTAACTTTTCATAAGCTGAAGCTGCAAAATGTCGCGGCGAGGGAGGGTGTAGGAAGATTATATGTGCTTACTCATATTTATTACTCCAGCGTCATCACTTGAACAACTTACACTAGCCGGTTGTAGTAGTTTGTGTGTGCAAATTACACAAAGGTGTTTGCGCTTGTCATTACTCATGAAATGAAGTGTTTTACCATGTACAAGAAATTGCTTTGTATTATAGTGATTCACTTCTCTATGTGTATTCGGAGAATTAAAAAAATAATGTGATTTTTATGGTATCACTACTGCTCAAGTTCCTCTTTACTTTTATCTACCCAATCACAACTTGCAAGTTTTATGACTACCACTGAAAAACGTGCATGATGTTTGCCCTTTCACTGTCGTCGCACATCAATCTCACCTACTCGCATGGATACTGATGAGTGTTGAGGGCACTGCTTCATCGTTGCTGGCTGCTGCTTAGAACAAAAACTAAGCCGGGGGCTAGTTTACTTCTCTACTGGAAGTGCACAACAGCCTTCTATGCACACACGAGGACTCCTGTCGTATGGATGGATGGCTGGAAATGAAATTTTTCTCAACGAAATGCTGCTTGTTGAATAGTATACACATTGTCTGCTGAATAATCAGGAACTGTGGTCTTCGTGATTGTCTGTCAGTATAGGTGATTTTGTACGGTAAAATCGAGAAAAACTTGATTTATGAATATGAAAATTCCATACGTATTTCCCGTATAGGATGCATTTGCACAACATAGCACTGGTACACTGAAGTTTCTTTCTGGAATAGCAGGTGTGCAACCCTTTGAGGAAATCAAAGCTCAACTTCCCTCTGTTATCAACCGTTAGTGGCCGAAAACTCGGAGCGTTTTAATGTAATGTAATACAATATACAATCCAGAATCACATCAAGTTGTGTAATACATGCATGCTTCCGATATAGAATCATCCACACAACTGAAGGAATAAGCAACGTACAGGCCATACGTTCATATCATTATTGCATGCGTGACTTTAGCTCTTTACATGTCCTTTGTAGTTTCACTGGAGCTGGCTGGAGAGTGTGCAAGGTTTTTTTTAAATACAAATCAAGGCACGATGAATTTAATAGCAAATTTAAACCCTCTCGCACGGTACACTTGCTGGTGGCAGGAGGAACTGAAAAATTAAGTCAACCTACGCAACAACACGCATTCTTTCATGGAGCGAGTAGAGAATGCTTGGAGAACATGAAATACATGTGGCTGGTACGTGTTTGATGCGATGTGATGTGATACATGATGTTATGGTTCCGTGTCGTTTTGTTCGTGCATTATGTTAGTTTTCTCTAGTAGTTGTGTGAGCCCCAACCTGAGTTGACTATTGTGTCCTGTTGCCGAAGAAGAAGAAAACTATAGTTTCATGAAGTTCCATAATAATGTCACGCTATTGCATTTTACTTGGTCATGCTTGCATTTGGGGAGCGGTAATGGCAGTAAAAATGCACGTAAACACATTTCATAGGAATTATACTAAATTATAGAATCTATTGAGCCTGCACCGTACATGTGTTCATTACTGTGTCGCCTCGGCTCGTCACGGTATTCCAAACTTACAATTTGTTTTGTAAGACTTCTTCGCTCGACTTTAGCTTCTATTATTATTCCGTATCCCACCCCTATGAAAATTCTTGTCGTGTGAGGTTTGAGGTTTTCCTGTTTAAGTTGCTGATCATTATGCAAATCTTGAGGCGGTTGTACGTGTGCATATCCCACGCTTTGAAATTCGAGAAGTTATTATTCCGTTTTGTCTCACTGTCACGGAGTTTGATTGCAATGTACCCCAAAGATAAAAGCTAGACTTAAGAAAATTACAGAAAAACGTAACGAAGCAGAAGGGTGTGTAATACAATGCAGGGGTATGCAAAGCCTGGTTGATTGCGTGATCTATTTGTACCTCCTCCTTCAATTTGTACGAGAATGACATACATTGCATTTTGCATTTGATCTTCTTAAGCAGCCTTTCCTGCTTCCTGTTTTCTGTTGCTTGAGTCATTATACTTATATGGTGGGTGGAAAATCCACCATTGCCTTTTCTCAAAAGCTTATACAGGTTTCCATCCATTTTTAAATTCATAAATCAGCAGCTCATTTAATATTCCATCTTTGTATCAACTGCATTGTGATTAGGCTTCTTGATGACATTTAATATTATGAGACTAATATAATGGACTCCGTGAAATACAGTTGACTTGCAATTCAATGCTTATGACGTTCCATTAATGAGCACACATGTCTTATTCACAAAACGACAAACTTTATCGTCTATCTTGAGACTTTTTTCATTTATTGGCAGTTAGATAAGATGGTATCACAGTAGGGTTTCTCTGAAGGTGATGTTGTGCTAAAATTTACTTGTAATTTAAGTTTTAATACTTGATGTCTTGATGATAAGCTAGAACATGGAAAAGGACATTGCACCATGTGCACTCAGATTGTCACAGTCATTAACTAGATTCACGGCAACTTTAGGCAGCGACTTTGGTGCAAGTGACTACATTTCTTGAACTAAACCCAAGCATAAGCTTTCAACGAATTCACGACACACCTCCACAAAGGTATAGCTGATGATGCATATGAATTCTAGTAATTGGTTGTTCTCGTAAAAACTCCAGATAATCATCGTATATCATTACGTCTTACAAAATCGAATTATTAATCTAACTTGCATAACTTTAGTAGACATTCAGTGTCGGGACTCGGGACTATCTTAGGATCGACAATAAAAGAAAGGAAATCTCATGTAATACCAAATCAACAAGAACGCCATATTGCCAAATTTAGCATACTCTAACATAATTTAAGTACAATTTTTGTACTGACACTTGCATAATCAGCAAAACTTTTCATACACATATTAGATACGTATAGCGTTACGCTACCTTACAATTAAAGATGTTACACAGCGTATCACTTGATTAGCCCTAATACTCAAATTAGGAACATGTGCAGCGCCGTAAAGAGGTGGGGTGCATGAATTAGTGGTATTGGCTACTGAGTAGTTTTTGTAGTTGTGCCTTCAGGAGTCACCAACTAAATATACGTATCAAAGACAGCAGCATGGGCACAAATGTAAGTTGGCAAATCGTTCCTATCAAGTTCAATAACAAGCAAACACCAAATTAAAAAAGTAACTTTCGGCTTGGACCATCATTTCTACAATCTACATAATTATTCACATGTACTGCACTGCACACATATGACATGTATGTGTACACCATGGGGTATATTAACCATTTCGTTTAAATGTTAATGTTGTTGAGCTCATTGTACGTGAGCTGTCTCCACCTTCCACCTTTTGTTGGTTATATATGTATATATCTTCTTTTAGAGCGACATAAAATGAACGATGTAAAATAATTATGTAATTGAAACTGCGAGTTTAACGTAACGGCGAAGCTTTTTCAAAGTACCAAAGTTTGCTCAACAAAATGCACAAGTCAAGGTTCACATACCTATATTTGTTAAAGTGCATGCATAAAACCTCTGCTCAGATTTACATTCATATTCGCCAAACTCATTTCTTGCCAAAACCTCAAAAAGATTTCCCTGTATGATAAGGATAAGGATAACAGTAATCTGATGGTAATTAATTTGAAAGCTAAATAGGCATTTCTGACTTGTTTAAGATTTAAAAGTTTTTTTTTTCGTTTTCGTTATCGTTGAGCACCACTAAACAAGGATTTAAAGGTTGTTCATTGTGGCATTGACAAATTGCTTACAAATTGAAGCAGTCTTTTCAGCCATACATTCCGGCGAGGCGAGGAGAGCTATACATTTAAGATTTGATAGTGGCCCAGTTGATCTTAATTGAAAACGTGATTTTGAATTTTTAAGGAGTAAGTTCGAACTCCAATTCACCTATAAAATCTTATGCATTTCTGGTATTAAAGTGCATATAAGTACATGTACAAAAAAAGTATGACCGTGCGGTGATAGTGTGGTGGTATTCATATCCGCACTTTGGTATTGAACTAATTTTTAGCAATTCAACTTTCTAAAAGATTGTGTTATATGGTAAATTCTGTATCATCATATATGAAAATACTAACCATAGCCAACCAGTAATAGCTAATTAGTTCATCTATAAAGGAGAAATGCTTGAAGCCCTATTGAATTCTATAATTATATTTTTGACAGTATAAAAGCATAAAGGGACACCTCGTTAGTTTATAACAATGAAAAAACATTCCCTTTTCTCATTTACACTAATCACATAATAAATGAAACGAAAAGGAGTTCGTTCACTCATTATTAGTAAAAGTAAACAATACAAAAACAATGGCAATTCAGCGACAGATCGAAATGAACATTAAAAATTCCGATGCACCTCTGAAAACAGTGCAAAAGTATTTTCCCAAAACAATGTGCTCATGTATATTTTGTTTGCTTCAAGTTTCCACTCAACATTCACTTTGAATGTCAATTCACTCAATTCACTCAATTCACACCACCTTTATTCTTATTTTACGCATGATGAGCTTATCGATATTATGATATGATATGTCCAATCCCCCATGGTATGCATATACTTACGTACATGACATTACAACACGTCCACATTGTTACTGGCAAGGACATAGACCATCAGTATGCATATTCACTGTGTACAAAGCCACATTGGCATATATCCATTCAAGCCAGACAGATGACCTACCTTCCTTTCCTGAAACTTGTTAAATGTCTCATAATACGCAAAGCACATAGCCATAAACAACTTTGAGAAACTCTTGTTGAAAGTAACATCAGCAGGAATAGGATTACATGTAGGTATTTCGATTCTCGACACTCTGTTGGACAGATTTACTCTACAATTACAAATTTTCCTCAAAGGTCACACTTCAATAGTTCTATTTCCAAAGTGAACTGTTCTCATGTGTAATTATACAAAGTTGGTGGAAATATTTTGTAAGTGTAATGCAATCCTGCGAAACTGTGAATGCATATACATTCAAAAAGCTAATCCAAATCTAATAATGGATCTGGCTTTTTGTTGTAATAATCCGTGAGAAAAATGCATGAAACCAATCAATCTAGATCGATATGGATATTATATCAAATAATATACTGGCATAGGTATATACATGTTTGGCGGAATTCGTGTTAAAAATCCTTGATTTGTGTGCACTCTTACAATCGCTCTGGTTTCGCAGATAAGTTTTTTTAGCGTGTCGTGAAACACAGTGACATGAAGCAGGTGGTATTTTCTATAGGCACATAAATGTCATACAACATATCTGCATAACCCAGAAAAAAAGTAGTTTGATCTATACAATCAGAATACTGAACTAAAACTTTTGGGCATATAAACTCATTTGGACGAAGCATTCTGTGGTCGATGTCTTTTCGTCAGCCCTAAAATTCCATTACTGTTTTAACCACTTTTTTTCACAATTTCATGCATTACGTATCAGAGTCAAGGTGCCTTCCTCTGCTCACTACCGTATCGACCAATCACACTTTTGTTCCTTCGCCTCGGTACGAACGAATGTATGTATGGATTATGGGATATGACACGGAATGGACGAAAAAAGCCATAATAAAAGCGATTTTTTCTCTACTAACACCATGACTCGAAGAGTCGTATAATCATAATCATGTAACAATCCTTTATTCACATGCGTGCCAGGTGAAATATACCAGGTTCAGTCCATTTTTTCCGTATAGTATAAAATTTGTTAAGTTCGTCCTAGATGCATAAAAGATCATTATGTATCTTTAGTATGATAAATGTTGATAAGGGGTTTCTGGAAACCTCAAGGAGCTTACGCAGAGAATCTAATTTGTTATCTTTGGTTTTTTGCCAAATGTCATGAACCTTTATTTTAGCGCATACCGCGTTCGCCTTTCAAATCTTGTGGCTTGAATTACAAAACCGATTCTGAATGTTTTTTGTAACATAACCGGAGAAATGAAATCCAACAAATGCATTTAAGTTCACGTAGCATTAGCACATGCATAAATTCTACATTTCTGCATCACACAAGATGTAGGTATCGTACACATCACAGTGATGGTAGCCCATGGTGGGTACATTCCGCTACAAGTTTAGCGATTAGTCATGGGAATCGGAGCATCAGTATACTGCAAATACGATTACTACTTTAGTTACACGATTTTCTGCGTGTTCTCACTTGCTTTGCGCCACTGTCAATAATTGGTAAAAGCTTAGCTTTCATAAATAAGTGCTTACAATTAGCCCTATTTCCTTATTGGCTATTTGTGCTTTCATAATTGATAATAGAACGAAAAATGAAATTATTGTATGGGATTCACATTATGTCTTGAAGCAATTCGCAATCCGTATTTTTCATTTCTACGTTTTTTGATTTCCAATAATAGATAGGCAGTAATATTACAGTAGCTAGCTTGCATTATACATAAATTTTTAAACATATTATGAGCTTAGTTTCTGCATGACCATTTCATCGATTCACGTAAAAACGCATCACTCATTCATTAACCTGCTGTAATTAGTATATATACGGTTTTTTACCTCGCCTTTTTTACGCTTACACTTTTTACGTAACTTTTTTGTCATCACTGTTCGTTCTGTCTTGCTAAACATTGTATCGCATTTGGCTGTGCTCGTCTCGTGGAAATGATTGTTGTATAGACAGCCATGCACAAGGTACACCAGTGAAGGAAATAATGAAGCAGGAAATGCACTGCACACAAGCATTTCTATTATCTATTATCACTGTATTATATGCAGTTTAGTTTTAGTTAGCTATTGTTCTTTACTCCCTTCGACGTAATCTCATTTGCAAGGGTCCATTAGATATATATTGCCTAAATATATGAGCTTTGCTATAATATTACTTATTTTTTTATATTAAAAACTACGAGTAGTATATAATTTAAACTTCGACAGCATTAAACACGCAATTATTATCGTGTATAGAGGTATAAGAATATATATAGTTACGTTATGTAGTGTGAATAGCTGCATGAATTTGTTAAAGATAGCAATAGCGATAGAACCGTGTTGAAACATACATAAATCCGTATAAAGTAAAATCCAATACATAAATCGAATCAAACACTTTTATTTATGAATCAGTAATGATTTTAATGATTATATAGCGAAGCCTATGCACGAGTGTAATGCTTTGCACCGAGTGAATGGAAATAGAACGAAATGCTAACGTTAAATAAACTTTTGCTTGTACACATGCAACAATTAATAATTATATCATGTTTGAGGATTTTTATTTGTTTCATTATTTTCATACTGTATAATCACTTCGTTTTATAATATTTTGAGATGTAACAGTCAACAAATATCAGCATTACTGGCTTGCTAATATCCTAGTAAAAAAATAAAAAATAATTTATTATGCCTTATTTTTCATTCTCAACACTCATAACTGCTGCAACTTATAGGCATGATAATGTTTAGGTATACTTTTTTACGCAGAGATGTTTGATAGTTAAACGATTTTTGTAAAGATTAATTGAAAAAAACGCCAGACTATACACGTATATATATATATTATTATCCTCATTCTCACGCTCAAAAAATCAGTCATCCATTTCTGGTTGAAATTTGATAAATGTAGTTTCTCTACGATACGGTGGTGCGGTACGAAGTAAAAGGCACATCAAAGAAAAAAGAGGTGTTACAAAACTAACTTTGCGGGCTAATCGTGACAAGTCATCGTACCACAACACCGCTAAATGACTTGAAATTGGGTACAATGGTGCGATGACATTTGTTATGTAACACCTCGACGTTTTCTTGCTGTAGTGGCTTCGGAAGCGCTTATGGAGTGTTTCGTGATGATTACTTTAGTTGCTTAATACCGCCCTTGAGCACCATGCCCAGCACCGCCAGCTCCTTGGCTGTGTGAATAATCTCCGGAAATGCTAGCTGGGTTGTACTCTTGGCCAACGCCTGGAGTAAAGTTGATGGCGAAGTGACCACCGTTACCGAGGTCAAATCCTGCATTGACTGGTCCAGTGTGTTGGGGTTGATAGGGGTTGGCAGCGGTGAACATTGGTCCACTGTATGAAGAACCAAGACTACCAATATCAGGCAAGCTAGCTCCACTGTGTCCAGAAGATCCAAGTCCTCCCAAGGAAGAGAAGCTAGAAGAACCTCCAGGATGTCCGCCAATGTGTCCAACACTACCTCCGTAGTGACGTGCAGGAGCTGCAGAAGCACCCTGATAACGTCCAGCACCAGACGAGCCAGAAGAATAGCTTGGAGCTATCAGTTTATTCAAATAGAGGTGTTAGTTTTACGGTTTGAGTTGAGGGTAATTAGCAATCGATAGAAATGCCAAATTCGTTCTCAAATGAGCATCATTCTTACCTCCACCGTGACTAGAAAAATCTGGAAAGTTAGCAAAAGCGTTAGCACCAGCTCCACCACCGGAGCTATGACTGTAGTGAGCAGCGCCAGCACCGGCACCACCATGTCTGTAAGCTCCAGCACCACCAGCATGTGGTGATGGAGAGTGAGAGTAGTGTCCAGAACCGCCACCAAGACCACCATGATGAGAACCTTGTTTAGGAGAATAAATATCGTCGGAATGCTTTGGATTATATGGAGCACTTTGTGGCTGAGTTGGCAAATGATCGCCTTCGGCAACAAAGCCGTTTTTCCCAGCAGTGTATTTTACAGTAATCAGCTTCCCATCCGCTCCTGGGTAGGAATAGAAACCTCTTCGGGTTCCGTCACTATCAACCGTTTCCCCTTGATGGAGGCCATTATCAGCCTGATAGTTGAAGTTGATGGTACCATCGGAATTCAGGGTACGGGTATCGGACAGAAGGAGAGGATAAACTTGCTTGGTTGCCGCCTTACCTATTCCGGATCCAAAATGAGAGGAGCCACCTCCTCCAAACCCACCATGATGATGGGATTGAGGTGCAGCAGCTTGATAATGGGATTGAGGTGCTGCGGCTTGATAAGCTTGTTGTCCTGGTCCAGCATGAAGACCAGGGGATGCAGCAATATATGCTGGCTTATGCTTGCCTCCCTTTAAAGGCTTTTGTGCAGCTGCTACTGCAGCGAAGGCCAAAATCTAGTAACAAAATCGGAAAAATATTTTTTATTGAAGATGAAGCAATGAAGCAGCCACTTAAAATATTCACTCAGAACACTGCCAAACACACTTCCACAATATAACGGGCAACACACTTCATACTTTACATCACAAGAACCAAAATATTTCCCAGATTTCATAAAATATCTGTGTATTTATGATTTCCTTACCAAAGTTAAAGATTTCATTTTGTTTAACTGCCTTACTACAACGGTCAACTTCTTCTGAGCGCTCACCTAGGTCTGAGTTAGGACAAAGGTCTGAGTCCTCGTTTTATAAACAGTGTGGAAGGAGGAAACTGCAAAAAATGTCTTGTGTATATACATAACATCATCTATACATTCTTAACATTTCATTCGACGACACAACAGGGGCACTAGCATAGTATAACTTTTCCTTTCTGATCACACGAAACATACCAATAACAAGCTTGACTCACTTCGAAGCTTAGCAAAAATAACGCCAAATTGCGTAGAAAATATTTTTTTCTAGGGTACTCCCAGTACACAAAATATGTTACACAGAAGTAGACAATTTTCTACATGCATATCGTTTATTGTAGATTTTGAAGTAAAACAAGATCGGCAAAGGGATTGCCAATAATAAACTCTTTATATTATTCGTGTATTAATCAATGACCTGTAGTAGTTTAATCGTGGAGCATTACTGATTGAGAAAGGCTAAACCATGTTGCATTATTATGTAGTGCAATTTTTCCCCAATATGCGTCCGTAATATGGGACTGTCTCAAAGAGTATACTAAATTACTTAATACTTAATAAACTGCAGTACTTTTTTACGCATAGCTATTACCTGTTGATATGATATATAAAATCTGACGTAAATATAATCGTGGGGAAGTGTACAGCACCATAAACCTATAAGGACTTCAGGGGGTGACGTGGTACTCTGCATTTACAATTGAGGATAGCGACGATATGCATCCTATAGAAACATTCCCTTCATCAAGAAAGTAATTGTGGCTAAAGTTTTTGCTCTGTGCAACCTATAAGCTATAAAGCGTGTGCAAAATTCCCATCAGCGTGGTATGGGGCCGCGCATGCACACTACAATCTGCTGCACACATTTTATTCATTCTCGTTTTCATTCGCGTCAATACAGTGCACTTGTTAAGCTAAAACGCAAAGTTTTGCAATGGTAAGCTAATTTGAGCATAAATTATATAAAAAACTAAAAAAGCAACATTTGAAAACGGTTTATGTACATTTGTTTAACCAGCGTGGGTGTAAAGTATTTATCAACGTTATTTTGTATGTTCACAAGCACATATGTATCTGTTATTCGCTGCGAATTGAATATTAGCAAAGGTGGGCTTGGTTTGGTACTTTAGCAGCATGTTTCATTGCAATTATCTGGGTGCAATTGGTTCGGCTGTGTATCCTCAATCATTCTGATTTATAGTCGCAAATACTACCATGTAAAAAATACGGAATTTATCAAATATAATTAAATTGCAATTGAATGATATATGGTAGGTGAAAAAATTGGAATTCATAACTTTTTGTACATAAAGATATGGGGCACTAAGCCAGGTTCGCAAAATCAGACACGATAGACACAGAGATAAACCAGAAGCAATACATGATACATTATTGTAGAACGAACTACAACAAAAAATATTATTCAATTACAAGATATCTATCGAGATTAGCTGTAGACGTTGTGTACATAAATTAATCATCTATTGATCCAAATTGTAAACTAGCATAAAACAATTGTAACTAAAGACCAAAGACCAAACCCAGAGGCATTTTTGTATAGATATGAATATATGTGAGATTGCATGCAGTTTTGTTAATTTGAATTTTTTGCTAAATGGTTTCGAATCAGATATTAGGTTTCATATTTTACAAGTTAAGTTATCATTCATATACCACATATACTTTTATTGTTGCATGTTAATAGAAGTGTCTAAATACTTATATTAAAAATAAATTGCGTTTTAGGGATTTGATTTTTTTGCATAAAAGACGACGTAAACGATCTGTAAACGACAAGGTTTTGTAGTTTTCTTATGTTTTTGTAAACATCCAAATCTTAAAAATGAAGTATGCCCAGATTTGCACGTGGTTATGATGAGGAGTTAATAACTTAATAATAACATTAATAACGTAGAACGTTTACAGACATCACAAATGAATGTAGTAATTAAACGATTAAAAAGCAATTTTAAGGTTTCATGATTTTATAGTCTGCCATTCAACCGAAAACAAATTTTAAACAACATAATTATTGCTCCTAAATGTAAATAAATAAACCGCAATTCTGTGGAGTGTATCTTGTATTCAACTTTATCTATATCAGAAAAGAGCCCACAAGGTAAACCGACAAACCATCATGATCATGAGTAATAGTGAGATGCACATAGCTTATGAAAGTATTTTCAATGCTCATAACATACATCAAATCCTATATGAGTTTAAGTTTTATTGAATCGCAATGGCTGCCAACTTGCCACGTGTCGCCTTTATTTTCCGAGGTTAATTGCAGCAGCTAGTCATTTCAAATATTCAGAAATGTTACTCCAATATCTATCAGCGGCAAAGTATTTTATAATTAGTAATCGTGTAATGATGTTGCTCATATGTGTACAAGAAGTGTTTTAGTGCACATACAAAGGCTCTAAAAATGCAGATTTGCATGAATCACAAAATGTAGAAAGCAATATGAACTCATAATTCACGGTTTCACGTGAGTGAAATAATGATCAAGACCAACAAATAAGCACATTTCTTTCTCGACTAGTTCGCTCTAATGATTAATCTGCAAAAATTCGTGTATGTTAATAGATTTTAAACCCCATTGACGATAGCTGACTGCCGGCAAACACTTGTTTCTATTTAAAATTATGGGATAAAATCACTAATATTTTGTTAACAATAAAAGGGAAATGTTTCAACCCCACAGCATGTGTTCCTCACTCATATCCGCCCACCATATACTCAAGTCACAATTTGAATAGCATTGGTCATTTATTGATATTACATGAATGTGCTTGAGATTTTCAACAAGAAGCCGACATCAGGTAGATATACACTCGACCTTATATTAGTACCATCGGGTGAGAGTGAACAAATATTATTAAATTAATAAACACATACCTAGTCAAAAGGGAAAGTTTTCTTGATATGCAAAAAATCAGCAAAATCCATATTACGATAACATGTTTATTTTTTGTCTGCTCGTTCTGAGTTGAAGTTTTCGGTTGAACTTGTACACATTAACCCTTTGATCCTCTCTTTATATATATCATTAAAATGCACTTGGACCATTAAGAAAATCATAAACCAATAAAACTCGTGATCGTGAAGCTGCAAAGAACTGCTGAGGAAAAGACAAATAGCCCATTTTAAACATTTAATTTGACGGTCTCCATCAGGCCAAAACTTATATTATTTAATATTACACCAGCTTCAGATGCAAGATTTAAAGTATGTAAATTTGAAGTGTTTTCATAACAAACCCATAACTCATTCAGACTTATAATTTATATTCGCATTTGGCATGCATGAATTGCCGAATCCATGACGGGAAATCATCCATCCACTTATAGACCCAAGTTTATAAGGGGTTTGTTATTGTATGCATTTTAAATTGCAGCTCAACCAAGTGATTAAAAAGTTCAGTCTGGATTAGAAAGCATTGCGGTTTGCAGGTGTTTGTAGAAAAATAAGAACATTATGTTCAAATGCTGGTTAATTGTTTAACAAAGTAAAAAATCCACTACTTTCATACTTTTTGATTATTAACTCAATGCATTAGAACGAAAAATGAATGACATAATATAAAATGCTCCGTTACTTGAGAAGCAACAACTTTCATTTGAGGTACCCATTTATATAACAATTATCATTACATTTTTTCGTTCATCCGTTATGTCTCCCCATCAGAAGTGCAACAAACATGAGTGAGTCTTCCTCCCATTCAATACGCATCACGTTACATTATGTGTAATGTGAGGATTTTACAGAGATGGTGATTGTTCAGAAGTGTCGTTCTCACGTCCTGCTGCATCGAGTTAGTTGATATATGAAATGAAACTTATGGTGGGTTGGGTACACACATAGAGCCGTGTCGACTAATTTACGCTGAGAAATAGATTGTTTAATGTGCTCGAGAAAATCTGAAGTGTAAAAATGCGATTTTAATACACTTTTCTATGTAATTAGCACTTTGGCTTTCGTTTTTTACAGAATTGATTACTACTATGAGCCACGACAGATACTACCTTATCAGAAGTGAAATAATAGAATTCTATGAAATATATACCTTCACATCTAATGACACTAAGCAAACGTCAAAACATAGCATATTAATTGGTAGTTACGTACATACTTCCGATTTTATAGACATCAGTTGGTTGCATATTCCTGCTTCCTTAAATCATTCGATTTCCGAAGATGGTCGTCGTACAGGGAACTTCATCATCCTGACATGATTGATTAGGATAGGATGCACTGCGAGCGTTAGATGACAACAAGGCGGAAATGCATGCAACCAAAACTGAAGGTGTATAGTGCATTTCATTGCTTGATTCTTTTATCTATTAATTGACTTAGAAATTAAAATTATCCATTGGTAGATTCAATTCGAGAAAATAACTTCATTTGTATATATGCAATGTCTAAACTACAGACGTTTATTAGTCTTACTATCTTGTCTAATCACACACCCAGAATATGCAATATATTTCGATGTATTTGGCATTTGGTCATTGGGAAAGGCAAATCAGAATATAAGTTATTCAATATTCCTAAGTAAATATTTAATTGACAATTAAGTTGCGTAAACACTTCAAAAACTCCAGGTAGGCGGTCGTGTGTGTGTGATTTCTTTAGACATTGGACCTTTCGGGTTGCAGTGTCTGATAGGGTTACTTATATAAATTGTATGTCATGGTTTATATATAGCAAAAAATGACTCTTCAGTCTTCAACCCACGTCATGTTTGAAAGGTGGAGTGGAGTGATGTACTTGGGTACATTTTGCGCTAACCCAACAATAAGTTTTAAAATCCCTGAAAATCAACCATGATATGTAAAATATTCGGTATAATGAACGGAGTGTGCCTGGTGAAATATGCCTTGAGGTGACCAGACAAGGCGTATAATGTATATACACCAAACCAATACCAACCAATATGCAATAGTTGATATAGGTCTATTATTATTCTGCCCGCCCCAAGTTCCAATCCGATGCGATCCTCGGCATTTAAAGCATGGCCAGTGCAATTAATCAACACATACTATCAATCAGGAGATTAAGTAATGGAACGCAATGATTATATTATTTGTGGAGGACGAGATTATATACTGACATGAACATGAGTTATATATTATATCATTATCATATCATGCTTGAAGGTTAAAATACAATATAATCAGTTAAATAAAATCCGTCGAGGACCATGCATTTAGATACGATTTTCCGATTCTGATCTCCATCCATTTTGCATATTATAAATTGCTTTTATAAGCTTTGCTTGATGTTTTAAAAGTTCAGTTTGGAGTTAGAAATTATTAATACTGGACGTATGTAAGAATTAAAAAAGCATATCATTTTGGATTTTTTGGGTAAAAATGAAAAGTTTCTTGTACTCGGTACTCTTCGTGACCTGCTTTCAAGGTAAGTGGTTTTATCATATAATTAAACTATAAAATTTTAATGTTTGCACGCAACTTGCTATTTTGATCACTTTTACCATCAACCTACTTCCTCTTGCAGCGGTCGTAGTTCATTCGGAAGTTTGGAATGATTTCAGACGTAAGCAGAATACATTATAGGCATATACCTACATTTTTGACGAGCAATAATTTGGCATGCGTTTGGCATTTGTTGTAACGTTCTCGTTGTCATTCAATTCAAACCTCAAACTTAATTAAAGTAAACTTATTCTTTATTCCGAACTGACTCGATTTAGTTACATACGACGTGAATCCTTTCGGCCACTTCAATAGGATTCCTAGAAGTCTACGAGATTCCAGCTTGGAACAACAAGGATGGGTAGCCACCAGTTCTGAATGTTCAAATGGTGGAGCGTTTAATGGAATTCAATACGTTATTCCTGGAGACTACAGTGCAGCGCTGCTATTCGATATAAATGGAGTAATATGTGGTATTCAGAAACTGGTAAGCACAAATCGAAAACTGCGTAGATATGTTCCGATTTAAAAAAAAGAAGTAAACTAGCCACGAAGAAATCATAACCGTTTACCTTTATAATATGCCTAACAATCTTTGCCTATCCAATTCAATATATAGTTAGATAAATCGCTAATCTTGGGTCCAGGGAATGACGTAAAGTACCCAAATATGCCCGTGTACCAATCAATAACCTTTGAAGATCAGGAATATTTTCTGATAACCACATATTTTGTGGATCCTAGTAATACATACGATGACATTTTGTTTTATATTTTATCTTTTAAAAATTAATAGCAAACAACTCATGATAGTGATATATTACCGGTACCATTATCTCATTCATAGCTATAATTTGCACAACTGGTCGAAACGATTCATCACTGGTGACCGAAGGAACTGGGACTGGTCTATGGATTCAAAATGGAACTAACCCGTCAACCTCAATCCAAGTTCCTCTGAATCGGACAGACGCAATTGCGCAAGGCTGGACGAGAAATCAGTGCCTTCCAGGAATGGGATCTCATAACTTCTACAAAGTGGAAGAATTTAGCAATCACAATTGCACGGAAATTTTTCCGTTTTTTGCACTATATAATAGAGCCGATGAGATGCATGGATTTGGGTTTATCAACCCAGGAACTGTGATTAATCATAGATTTGAAAATCCCCCAAATGCTGCCATTCAGGTTAGATGTGCCACACAAACTCGGCTACTCAGAGCAAATTTTAATTTGGATAATAATATAACTTTATTTTTGCTTTTGAAATACAGCTTATATTAGGTGAAACCCCAGAGTGTGTTCTGAATACAAATGATCAAAGTAAAATAGTCAAACAATACACGAAATACAATACAAGTCAAAACAATGTTGCATTTACACGAAAGATCTACGTTTTGCAATATAACTTTTTCTCTTATTGTTAGTTGGTGTTACCACCATGCACGTGTACTTTGTGGATTCTCCATGGCTTATCATCTGCTGAGGACAACTAGGTAAATCTTCCACACGAACGTTTGGAAATAACATTCACGGAAATGAAAATATGGATCAAATACACATGTTTAAAGAATTTCAAATACAGAAACAGACCCAAGTATTCTATGAATTTATGTATAAATACAGAGATTGTAGGGGCCAATACTATCCTGTGTGCAAGGAATTATTATTATTATTTATTTTTGAAATGTCGTTCATACTTCTACTAGATATATATTCATTTTATATTTACAAGATGAGGTTCACAATGAAACAGCAACAGGGACATTCATATTGACTATATCGATATTTAAATAGTCTATACGTAATTTTAATAGTAATTGTAGATCTACCCTGCCTGCTTTAAACCATATTATAATATTTGCACTTGCACTCACATACCTGGCTTTGCCAATGTAGCATTATTGACTAATCTACAAAACTGTATACAAATATACCGCTAATATATAAAAAGAAATTTAGGTCGAAGTGGAAAATAAGTAAGATTCAATGCCCATTCAATTCCAAACATTATGTAGACCAGTGTTTCCTATCTCCAAATCACAAACTAAACGTTGTCAGATAAAACTGGATTCCTACTTGTTTTGATGAAATTCGGCAATACAAAGTGTACAGCTCCAGGATCCTTCTGGAGGTGCGTCGAGTGGCGGAGAGAGACAGTACATATGATATCCACGATCACAATCATCGCAGAAAAGTAGTTGATCCTAGTAGAAAACAAATCCAAAGTTAGTCTTTCATCTGTCCATGCGTACAATAACTATTTTTTGGATTTAAAAATACAATCTATACATACATCATTGTCCGAAGTTCCACAGATTGAACAGCATTTACATTCAATGCACTGCCAGCGATATTTTTTCACAGATATGATCATATTGGCTGTGAACTGTAGGCAACTGGGATGCCCTATATAAAAATAGCAATTAAGGCATGAGTGACGGATACCATTACACTTTTTGGACACTTAGAAAATAAGAGATATCTAACCTGATCTACCACAGTCGGAACATGAGACCATTTCCTCCTGGTTCACCACTTTTCTTGTTTTCAATGGCATCGCCCAAACAAAAGTCACAATATGGGGAAGGTTGTACGCGTGGTTTCATATTATCGATTGCTTTCTTTTCTCCGCTGCTGCTGCTTTCTGGGTTTTGTGCAGGCTGTTGTGTAGATGAAGCTGGCAGGGGAGGAGCAGATGAATTTCCAGGAAGGGGATTCGGCTGAGATGTTGGAGGCATTTGAGGATGTTGTTGCTGTTGTGGTGGTGGTGGTGGTGGTTGTGGGGGCATATGGTGTGGCGGAGGTTGTTGAAGTAATTGTTGCTGCTGTCCGCCAAATGGATGAGGAGGAGGACCTACCCCTCCTCCATGATGTGGAGGTGGTTGTTGTTGTGGAACAAGATGAGGAGGAGGCGGGTGATGCCCATGTACCATATGTGGTGGAGGTGGCATCATCATACCAGCGGAAGATACTGCAGTTTGCATATGCATCTGATGATGCTGAGGCGGTAACTGTTGTGGCTGCAAAGTTGGAGGCTGAAGACCACCTGGTGACGGCATTTGCTGGGGATGCAACACCGGGGGAGGGAGTGAAGAAGCAGGTATGCCACGTCTTCTTCCTGAACAAAGCAATAAATATGCAATCACTTAAGATTTGTTCTATAATAATCCTAATCGGGAGGAATAAACAAGATTCCACAAACAATTTGGACTAACCTTCACTAAAAACCAGATGGAATTAGAGAGACAGATCGTTTCTTCAAGAGATGGAAGATCGTTTAGACAAATGAATACGTCAAACAGACATCCGAAGGAGTCCAAACTGCCTGTGGAACTTGAGTTTACGATAGGACTCGGAGGACATTTATTATCATGAATACATGTATGAAATACTGAATGTGACTCGTACTAAATTCTCAGTATGAAAAGAAAAATATTGCCACTTCGAACTAAATTGTGAAAGGCAATAATGATATTATTTCAGATCTCCATAATACACAAATGTTTCATTACATCTTACAGCTTATGTTACTTTGCTTTTCTAAGGGATTTTCGGTACGCTTGTAAAATTTAAGCTTTGATTTGCTCTGCCAATAACTTGACTGTTCTTGCTGAAATTCGTACATTTTACGAGAATAAAAGAATAAATAGGCCTATATCTACAAGTACATTATTGATAAATGCCAAATGCATAAATGTTTGTCAAATTGACAATGGTTATCGCTAAGTTTATAGAAACGACGTATATTTTATAGTGGTAGTGTAGTATGTACATTAAATACATAGCGCTTCACTTCATTATTACTTGCGGAAACAATAAGGGAATCAAACTTCTTTCATCTTCTTTCACCTACCTTTAAATCCATAGGTAAACTTTGTCTTCGTATTTTATCACATGCATAATGGGAAATGCTTCGTGGGCAAAATGAAATCGTATGAAAAGACCGTGCATTTTATTGCACAGGTATCTGAAATGTGTGTGAATAATTGGAAACAGTCTTTCATAAGTCACATGTATTTCTCATTAAACTGAATAATCCTTACTTTTCTCTTTAACCATTCACTGGATTGAAACGTATATTTTTCAAAGCCGTTTTTTTAAATCTAGAAACCTATACGTTTATATATGCACGTTACTGGCAAATCAGAATACACAACGAAATACATAGATATCGATTAGTAAGACTGACAGGGCAAACTATATTGCCAAATTTCTCAATCACGATTCCTAAGTAAATAGTTAAAAATTTGACATGATCCTACCTCGATTCTAACTACACCACTACCACCTACCTACCTCGAACTATCCATGCGTTTTTACACTAGCTGCGTCATTCGTTTATTCCGTTGTAACCTAATTTTATCGAAATATCTAATCTAATGTCGTATCAAATACTATATCTAACGTTAAACCTGCATTGATACTGATCATGCTAAGCATGGAAATATTAATTCGTAGTTGCATATCATATTAGCCTTAATTAGCTTTCACAGTTTCACGGATCTTTGGATTCATCTTTACCAAACATGCGCAACAAGACTAGTTCCTATAAAATTGTATTGTAAGTCCTGCCACTGTCAATTGAAACTTGCTACTGACTATACAACAGACTAATTAATGTTGAAATCACGAAAAAACTACCTACTTAAATATTATAATTAATTAAGTCTCATCTTTAAAAAACTACGACAGAAATTAAAAGACTGAGACACAAGTCTAAAAATTCACTCATAGCACCATAATCTGAGCATCAAACGCCGAATGCTTACTGAAAGTATAACAATGGAAGTTTACAAAGGAAGGTACGTGTTCAATCAAGAACGGTTATTCTAATTATAGCCGGGAAGCAAAAACCAGGTTATATGACATATCTAAATTTATACTGCAACTGCGCCAATTTAACAACATACAAAATACAACCTTTACAATAAATAGAATTAATTAAATAAACGTCCATCATGTTCGTAGTTTGGAAAATAAAATCAAATTCAGAAATTGCTGGAAGCTCTCATTACTAGATTCAGTAAAGCCTGTTTGACTAACCTAATTCCTAAAATTCAGGTCTGGATAAAATGCGATACTATCCAAAAGATGTCAGATGCTGTCTCGCGAGTTAAATCCTGACATCATCCTAACCTGACTAACAACTGTGATGCGGAACGACTTGGTTTATATATAACAAAAGTGCTATATTACATTAAGCTAATTGCGTCGTGTTTCTAGTTAGATGGGGTATAGTTTGTTATTGGATATTTTGTAGTGACCTGCGGCTTCATCTCGTTTCGGTGAAGCTGGAACCATTTCATCGTCTTCTTCATCTTCCTTATCCTTATGTGAATGTGTATAATGGTACGTCAACCCTGGACGAGTTTTATAGCGAGCTCCACACACTGTTAAAATTGTCAGACGATTCATATGAGAAAGAAATAGTTTCAATCGCTTTATGCAGCAATATTGTACCACTAAAATCTTGCTTTATCCGATTATTGCACTTACAGTCGCACGCAAATGGCTTCTCAGGATCCGTAACAGCATCGTACGTAATTTTCCTTCTCCCTCGACTCGCAGGCGTCTACAATACACAATTCACCAAAAGGATATTAAAGCTGTTATACGAAATACTTCGTAGTACAGTAGTGGTTCTTATTTCGTTGAATCTTTTACCCTTGGAGCCTTTGCCGGTGGTTTCTTCTTCTTTCTCCTACTACTACTGTATTCTTCATAATCATAATCAGAGTCAGGATCCGGTTCCTCAAATTCTCCTGCATCTGGCATTTCTAGCTCGTCATAATACCACTCCTACATTGTACAGATAATATAATTGTGCATTACAAAAATTGTTACAAAAGTAAATGGCTAAAAAGAGTTGCATGAATTCTTACAGGTTTGGTTTCTTCCTTTGTACTGTCTTTACTATCTTCATTGAAACTTATTGGACCAGTAGAAGGGGCAGGAAATGGGGAACTTTCAGCAGAAATCACGCTCAACTGATCCTCTTCTTTGCTTTCGTTCCTAACAGGATATCTAGGCTGCATAAAGTTGATCAAATACTGCCTACGCTTTTTTCTCCAGCGTTTAGATGGATATGAATAAATTTGCCCCTCCCGCAACCCTGGGAGTCGTTGGCGAGGATCCATAAATAAATTGGAATGATTCTGAGCAACTCCTAAATATGCAATAATTAAAATAATAATTACTAAAGATGATCAGCATTAGTAGAATGAGCCTGTAAGCATTGTGGTAAGTGGTAAAATAAATAATGTACCGGTTTGGGAGTCCAAGAATGGTAGCCGCATTGTGCGTTCAGAAGACAATCTGGCATTGTAACTCGCAGCATTTTCCACAGTTTCTTTGTACACTGGGTCATTCATATAACTGCAATAGATGATAGATTTTTTATTTAAATTACCAAACTGAATCATTGCTATCAAACATTTCTTTATCAAAAATCATTAGTGCGCTGCGCTTGTGTAAAATAGAATATCGACTAATTCACTATTACTGACAGTAGACAATGTGTACCAAATGCTGTTAAAAGTAGCTGTAAAAGCTGTTAAATGTAGTCGTTCGTATATATACTCACTTTTGAATCTTCTGTACCAGGGCTGGATTTAATGTTATCGTCTCCGCTGAAGCCATCGTCGATATTTTCGAATCTCCAGTACTACTGCATACAAACTAAAACAAGGTGTTTCTGGGTCTTGAGAAACCTCTGGATTTACCTTGATTCCCGAGCCACGCACGGAATCTCAAAAACGCATTAGGTTTTGTGATTTTAACATAATAATATGTTAATGCTTTCAAGGCTTTGATTATTATTATTGTTTCTTTCCATTCTTGTTTCCAACTTCTGAATTAAACATCAACGGGATCTTATTTCCCTACTGAGTGAGTATATATTAATAAAAATACTAAAGTTAGCCTTGCTTCGACTGCTGATTGATAAATATCATGGCATTTTGGAAGATATTTACTGATTCGTCATATAATATTTACCTCAAGTCGGCACATCCACCCACAAGCAAGCACAAAGCACAACCACAAAATCTGGATATGGCTGACTTTCAGCGTAGGTAAATATATTGGTGGCGTTTTTTGTGAGAAGAGAAGAGACAGGGGATGGGTTTCGTTTCAGATTCGGGCATATAAGGATAAGGATTATGGGGACATCACTATTATACGAGACAAGGAGATATTATGGATTTAACAAGGAGCTTGTTGTCATCTTTCGGAGTTGTAGTTCGGCTTCGGCTTCTTCTTATGCATGCATGTTCCTGTATATTATGAATTGAATGCTTATCCTTATGAAATGGATATGGATGGACGGACACAGCACTGCACTGTATGGAATGAATGTAACTATTTACACGTTATAAAATTGTACCTTAAAACATTCTCGTCCGTCTCTAGACTCCATTATTATCCGCATATTCCGCATCGCATCCATAACCTTCTATACACAATACACACAATACACATATTTATATACAATTCGACATCACTAACTTCGTTCGCGATCGCGAGGGTGGGCTCTCCCTGCCACCCAACATCGCCTCTCCAGCACACCATCCCATTTAGACTCCCTACCTCATCAACTCATTTACACTCTCCACCACCCGAATTAGACTTTTCACCACATCATCCAATTTAGACTCTCCACCACCCGAATTAGACTTTCCACCACATCATCCCATTTAGACTCCCTACCTCATCATCTCATTTGCACTCTCCACCACCCGAATTAGACTTTCCACCACATCATCCCATTTAGACTCTCCACCACCCGAATTTTGTAATTTAGCAGAGTGAATGAAGTGAAGCGTAGGTATGTATTTAGTTTGTTTGTCTGTCTGTCTACTGTGTGTTCACTCGATGACTTTAATGATTTTCACCAGATTTGGTGTGGACATTCCTCAGGGGTCAAGGAAGCTCAGGGTTGAATGTGACCCCAATCGGGTCACGGGGGTGGGGGTAAAAACTGTGTCACATGCCTTTTAAATGGGAAATTTTTTCGTTGGCTGAATTCAAATTAAGGTCTGTTAAAGTGTTATATCCTTATTAGCTCGCTGCGAAGCAAAGACGAGCTTATGATCTTGCCATGTCTGTCTGTCCGTCCGTCCGTCCGT